>JAUELA010144153.1:0-14355 GCA_031471845.1 Boltenia villosa | reverse complement strand
GACGGAACCTCCTATCGCCCCCTTGCACTTCCTCAACGCCCCCAGGGGGGCGGTACGGACCACTTTGAGAAACACTGCATTAGACTAAAGATTTGAATTTGTATCAGTAAATATATGATGAATATCTTTTCATTGTCAACAACATCACTTGCTGTTCAGTATTCATTATTCATTGAACTTAACCTTGAAACTCGCTTTCTTTTATTCTTTCCTAATTTTACTTATTTTTTTTGAATAATTCTGACCAATTATTGATTTTCAAAAAATATATATGTGATTACTCCGTGATCTCCAAATCGCATGATATAATTGTGTGTGAATTCACACGAATTCAAAAAGAATATCATTTTTTTTCAACGTTTCGAAATCAAATTTGATGACAATCTAGTTTTTGAAAATCAGTAAAGTTATTTTAAAAGCAATTTTATTGTGAACAACATCACTAAGAATTATTCTTCTGTAATGATTTTATGTAAATTGTACTTTATACTGAATACATATTTAATTAACTTGTTCTTGATGCTGATTTGCCTTCATTCTTTGCTAACATGTGTCTTTCACTAATATTTACTTCTTCAATGAATGAATATATATTATTACTTCATAATCTTCAAATCACATTATTTACTTATTTCCTAACATGAAGCAGTGAATATATTACTCTTCAAATCCCATCCTACACTTTCACATCAATAAAATTTCAAATTTGAGTTTGATTTTTCAATGTTTTCTGATCAATAAAGTTCAATAATGACAAATAAATGGTTTCAACTTGTTGCATTACTGAATTGAATTCAAATTTGCATCAATAAAATATATTATCACTAATATTCAAATGTGTTTATATTTTTAAAATATAAATTTCACAGCAATAGTATTCGTCGCTACAGTAGTATCCATACACAAACCAGAAAGCAGTGGTATTATGTGTTTTTAGAGACTGGTTGTTGCCCAAGGTAAAACTGTGTTCAATTAGATGAAGTTAATCTGATTAGAATTTCTGAATCAGGGGAACAACAACTAAACCAAATGGTTAAAAGTCAACGAATTTTTTAGGAGTTGCCTGCCTTGGTTGACCTAGTAACCAATTGCCATAACCACTAATTGTTCTATTACTGACTTTACTTAGTGCAGCTTAGTTCTTCTAATCTGATTTTCTTGCGATATACCTATCCTCTCCCTGAACAACTTAGTGGTACCAGTCCATATAGTCTTTCCAAGCCTATTCAGTTTCCTAAAACCTATATGCGAGCAATTACCTTGATGCATCGATAGTACTCAGATAAAATATCAGTTTTCGTTGTAGGCCTATCAATTTGTCCTTGTACCGAGTTAGTCATCCTGCTATTCGATCATCATGGTACATAGTCCGAGAGGTTCGCTAGGAAAGGTGCCCAACACCAATTTGATGCCCAACATCAATTCTGTATATGCATTCATTTACAATCATCACGAGTGCACTTTAGGTTAATTTTTACCGACACAATTTGAGAGAAATGTTTTTTTCGTTCAGGAAGTGGCGACATTTTAAAAATGTATGTTTAGGGAAGTTGTGTTCGCATAATATGCAATTGTAGTTTGAAGATTTTAAATTATTCTATTATAGCAAACGATCCACTTACTTTTGATCTTTTTGGGATTGCTTCATCATGTAATTGCATTTAATAACCTAGTCGTTCTTTGATCTATTTCAATGAATTTAGGCTTGATCGACTACTTCAATGTTTTCATGCGATGATGGTGAATGTAGAAAGTGAAATTAGCATACAAGCTCGAAAAATCTGAAGACGAGTAGAGGTCAACTCCATATTCAAATTCAAGAGTTTGGAATTGATTGATTTCAAATAAAAAAAGAGGCAACGTGGAATCTGTTTTCTATGACTTGCATTACTTAATGAGACAATGTGCTACGTTAAGGGGATTGAGAATATATATGAAATTTTGTTTCCAATATCCATGTATTATTTTGTTGTCAAACTTGTTGGCTTGATTAAGTTGTTGTCATTCGAGAGTTAGAAATTTGTTCGTTTCAGTTAATGATGTGGTGGTAAGGTAATGTGAAGTGTTGAACATTCTGTTTTTTTTTATGAATTTCATTACTTACAGAGACAATGTGCTACGTTAAGGGGATTGAGAATATATATGAAACTTTGTACCAATATCAACGTAGTTACTTGGTTGTCGAGATTGCTGGCTCGATCAAGGTTTGTAACCTAATCGTAACAACATCTGAATATAAAACGATTGGATAATTAGTCCGAGCTGATTTCGTTCAATCTTACCAGGCAGGTTGACAGAAGTTTCATACATTAAACTTTAACCTTTATCGTCAAGAATAATTGACTTAGTCAGTAGCCAGTTTTTCTCATTGTGATGTCATAAATGTTACAGATTTACATGTTTTATTGACTTCTGGCAAACATGAATTACATCAATCAATATAAGTATTTGATGCATTTGATGCGTTCAGAGATATATTTTATTTATTTGCTCATTGAATTTTGTTTAATTTCCATGCCCAATGCATTTGTATAAGGGTTTTGATCAGATCTTGGAAATTTGTTTTCTTTTATAAAGATATTGGATTTAAAACAAATTGATTGTTCATCAAAAAACTTTTAAATGCAAATTTCAGATGAAAACCAATTGTGGACTCTATTAATAGGAATTTTTTATGGATTCAATTTTGTTTTTAATTTCATAATATATCAGGTGTTTGCATAACATGATGAAGTGATGACTGGCTTTGTCTGATTGTCTACAACTATAATTAGAAATCTTGAGTATTATTTAAAGCCAATTACCGATAAATATATATAATAAGTGATTTCGAAAAAATAATATTTAGTTGAATAAATTTCCATTCTATGCAGACAGTACCTTTATTTGATTATTCGATTTGCCAATAGCATAACTGGTAAACCAACTGTAATATTTATTGCGTCAGATTAATTCAAATAAAACATTGTAAATTAATTTGTAGGAAATATAATTCACATTAATTTAAATGAGTACGTTTACTCGTGAAGTATACAGACCTCACTATTACCTTGTCGATTGTACTAAAAATTACAGATTAGAACTATTAAAATTACCTTATATGTGAATATAACAGAATATATTATACTTTAAATTGTATCACATGTTATGACTTGGAGGAGGAGTAGATTCTGGTTGAGTAATGGGAGTAAGTGCGAGAGAGTTGAGTTTGTTTTATCAAATTAATTTCTTGCTTGAATATTTTCTTCTTTTTTTCAAAATTGATTTGACCCCGTTGGATAGATGGATTTTAAGATAAAGAAGTTCGTACTAGAGTTCGTACATAGGCTACGATATGAGTATTATATGCTTAATAATATATTATTCAATGTGCTCGTCGCTTGTCTTGCTGTTATTTTTCATAAGTTTGCTGTATTAGTGATCTCTTGGAATGCCTTTTAGTTATTAACAACGAGAATTCATTACATCGTACGAACCCACTGTCTTTCTCAATCCAGGTGTAAAGCTCATTCAGAATCCTCACCCTTAGCCTTCTGGGACTTGTTTATATACATCACGTACTGATGATGTCGTTACACGATATGTGCGTAACTGGTTAATTTATTAACTGCCGACTGAAGTTGTAACTCTGACTCTGCACACTATATGCATGAACCTTATTTTGGAAGATCATGCATAATACAACCATCGACCATTCCTGTTCATACCAGGCCTGAGATGAATGATTCGAGTCTAAGGGCAAACTAACTCTTGCCCAATGCAATCACATTCATTACATGTATAAAATGTTGATAAATTGTTTATAGAATGTTTCTGCTATGTTACCTATACCACCAGTTAAATTCCTGAATGCATTGATATGTTAGGTGAAGTAAAATATGATAAACACAGCAGGATATAAGAAAGGCGTAGTATTATGTCTCTTTCACACTACGGTAGATCTACAGTACAATTGCTTGTTTACAGAGTAGAACTACGTGAATGCTTGATTAGAAATAAGCACGACGGTAGTTCTACTCAGCATTTGCGTAGTTTTACATTGTAAATGAGCAATTCTTCGTCAATTCTACCGTAGATCTACCGTAGTGTGAAAGGAACATTAGGGTCTGTTCATATGACTATAGCACAAGTGCTGTGAAGAAATGGCGTATTTAATTAGATGATAGGGGTAAGTTCTGGGTTATAGATAGGTTTGTAGTAAGGGTGAGGGTAGGTTCAAAGTTAAAAGGCTAGGGTTAAAGTTGGGGTTTGGGTTAATATTCGTGTTTCAATCAGAATTAGGTGTTTTGTGAGAAGATTCTTTCCCTTGAAAAATATTAATTAAGTCCTGCAACCTCATGCAATCCAATTTAATATGTTCAGTGTGTTCAGATATTTTCACGTCATACATCAAATGTATAAAACGGTCACTGAACAAATCGTCCAATGTAAAAAATGTCCACTGGTCGAAAGAGTTTTATTGATTTTAATCTAATTAACTTCTTTGCATTGAACGTTTAGTCTTGTGGACAATATCCATATCAGGCCATGTATAATAGCAACGTCCATTCCTACTCATAATCATTCCAGGCGTGAGATAGATGATTTATGTCTCATGGCAAACTTATGCAGTAACTCTGCCTCGAAGCATCTTTCGCCTTTTGCCTAAATATATCTTACTTATACCTTTGTTAAAATCCTGAATGTTTTGCTAGGCAAGGTAAAATAAAATAAAATGAACAAAGCAGGATATAACAGGAACTCTCGATAAAAAATGGTTTCGATAATAATAGTAAAACAAAAATAAAAACAAATTTTGACCAAAAAACATTTGATCACAATTTTGTATTTACTGTTTTTATTGACTTTCGAGATGTTCAATCATATATTAATATTGAGGAGAAATATTTGTAGAGTTTATTCCTATTTAATCGCATTGGTCAAAGTATTTCTTGTCAAGAATCAGAGTACAATATTTCAACGTTCAAGTAAATTATTAGATTCATCATCTGCTGATTGGGAAGACTACAGTTAAAAGCTCTGATATAACAAACGTTCAATCCATATGATGACGATGATGATATTTTTCATCTGAACATATTCTTGTAAAAGCAAAGTGACAGAGTTGTCGATATTGATCCCCAGTTGAGAATACAAATAGAATTCATGCGATATATTCCTTTTCTACTAAATTTGTGAAATTTTTTGCCTGATTCAGCTTCATCTGAGCTTTATTGACGGTATGAATGGCAAGTCTATCGCGTGCGAGCATGGTTGGATTCTTCTCTTACTATAGTGACGTCACTCTTACCCATTCGTAAAGTCTGGCTGAGGAATTTTAACCCATATTTTACCTGCGCAGACCCTTGCAATATTCACACACTGAAACATTATACGTCTGGAAAGGCTCCGTGATTTACTATTTAAAATTGATCTTGTAAGACAGAGGTTCCCAACCTGAGTACTGGTGTTAAAAACAATATTATATGATTGTCCCTTTGTCGGTTGCTTTATTATGATAAAAGAGAAAACTTAAACAACTGACAAAAACAGGATAAGGACAAATTTACTTACGAAATGACGTCAGGATGAAATATATTGGGAACTACTGTAGTTATAGTTTGTGCAGGAATTTGTCTTTCATTGTAAATACGTCAAGTACGCTCTCTATAAATGAACAATGTCAGTAACTCTATGGCAGTAAAAATAAACTAGCAAGGCAATAGGAACAAAGTCTTAGGAAATATATCGCAAATGCAAAGCTAGTTCAGAGCTGTCATTTGGAGAGGTATTGGGCGATGGTCAGAAGATTGAGCAGAACCTCGCTGTATTCACAGGTTGGTTAGATCGATATTGTCACAAAGTTTCTTTGTCTGAATATTAACATTCATGGATCCTACTATTAGAACATCACATAATTGTAAAATTATTTAATAGATTTCATGAATTAATGTTGCCTGTTGCAGTTTATCTTGGAAAAGTACCAAAATATAGGCCATTGGGTTCATTATGAATAAATGTGAACAATAAAACCATTATTACAACGAAGTTTAGTAGTGTGGAAGTTTTTAGGAACACTTAATTGTTCTATACATAGGGAGTATTATTGGTTTTAAATAATTCTGTCTTTAAAATTGCTTGCATATAAAATTTACTTGGAATAAATAGCAGCAAAAATTTTAGCTTTTTTCAATTAAATTAAGGCAAATTCACATTCTAAGGCAGACAGGTTAATTATTTATCTGCCATGTTATAACTGTAAATACAGGTCAGAGGTAATACTACTGCACTAGCACACATATTGTTCTGTGACGTCACTGTCTGTGATAAGCCGGCCGTGAAGATTAACCCACGAGTGTCCTATCACGAGATATGACACGTATTACGAGATATTTTTTTCATTAGTTGTGTGTAACTGGTTAATTTATTACGAAATAGTAACTGCTCTCCATGGGAACTTGTTTTTAGTCACCAAGTTAGTTATTCCACTAGATTGCCTTTGGATTGTTGGTACATATGTTGGTAGGGAGGGTATTAACCAAGTTATAAAAATTTATCTCAAAGATGTCATATAAGGCGCAGAGAAGATTTATGGCTGGAAGAGGTAGATATAGTGCAGTAAATGTTGCAGTAATAGTGTACTTACAGTAGAGCTATAGTAATGTCCATAGGTAGCACCAGCAGTAAGGATATTATCGTTTGTTGCTTTGTGCGTACCTTGCATGTACCTTATCTTTGGAAGACCATGTAAAATACAAGCATCAGCTATTCATATTCATACCAGAACTGAGATGATTGAATCACGGCTGCTCTGTTGGCTGAAGTAAAATATAATAAACACGGCAGGATATAAGAAGAGCTATCGATTAAAATGGTTCAAATAATAACAGTTAAACAATGAAAAGTACAATTACTTCCTCTAATATGAAAACATGTCTCCCGCACACCCAATGCGAAACGGTGGCGCATGAAAATATTCAGAGAAGTCTTATGCCTCTTTCACACTTCGGTAGAACTACAATAGAATTGTCTGTTTACAAAGTAAACTACGCGAATGCTTAATTGCAAATAAACACGAAAGTAGTTCTACTCAGCATTTGCGTAGTTTGCATTGTAAATATGCAATTCTCCGTCAATTCTAGCGCAGAGCTACCGTAGTCTGGAAGGGGCATTAGGGTCTGTTTATATGAGTATAGCACAAGTGCTGTGAAGAAATGGCGTATTTAATTACATGATAATGGTAACTTCTGGGCTATAGTTTGGTTAATATTCGTGTTTCAATCAGAATTACGTGTTTTGTGCGAAGATTCTTTCGTCTGATATACTGTAACTAAGTCCTGCAACCTCATAGAATCCAATTCAATACATTCAATGAGTTACGTTTACAAACGGTTACAAATCAGAACTTGTGTAAAATGTATAAAACGTTCACAGAACAAAAGGTCCAATGTAAAAAATGTCCTTCTTTCAAAAGAGTTTTAATTAAAGTTAATTTAATTAACTTCTTTGCATTGGACGTTCTCTCTATCCATATCAATATTGTTCTTTTTTGTGTGGACAATATGTAAGGCCATGCACAATAAAAGCAAAGTTCATACCAGACGCGAGGTAGATGATTCTCATATCATTTGTGTCTATCACGTGCGGCAGGTTTGGATTCTTCTCTTACTACAGTGACGTCACTCCTACCCACCATTAAGTCTGGCTGAGGAAGTGTAACTCATATTTTACCTGCACACACCCTTGCAATATTCACAAGCTAGTTGCATTGTTGTTATAAGACTCAAACATCTATAAAGAAATATATCTTGATAAAATTAATTCTTGAAACATTATACGCCTGGAAAGGCTCCGTGATTTACTATTTAAAATTTATCTTGTAAGACAGAGGTTCCCAACCTCAGTACTGGTGTTAAGAACAATATTATATGAGTTTCCCTTTGTCGGTTGCTTTATTATGGTAAAAGAGAAAACTTAAACTACTGACAAAAACAGGAGAAGGACAAATTTACTTACGAAATGACGTCAGGATGATATATTGGGAACCACTGTAGTTATAGTTTGTGCAGGATTACCGTTTCATTGTAAATACATCAAATAAGCTCTCTCTCTATAAATGACCAATGTCAATAACTCTATGACAGTAAGAACAATCTAACAAGGCAATAGAAATAAAGTCTTAGGAAACATATCGCAAATGCAAAGCTAGCTCACAGCTATCACTAGGAGAGGTATTGGGTGATGGCCAGAAGATTGAGCAGAACTTCGCTGTATTCACACGTTGGTTAGATCGATATTGTCACAAAGTTTCTTTGGTGAATATTAACAATCATGGATCCTACTTTTAAAACATCACATAATTCTAAAATTATTTAATAGATTTCTTGACTTAGTGTTGCCTGTTGCAGATCATCTTGTAAAAGTATCGAAATCCAGGCCAATGGGTTCATAATGAAATGAATGTAAACAATAAAACCATTATTTTAACGATGTTTAGTAGTGTGGAAGTTTTTAGGAACACTAAATTGTTAAAGTCATACTATTAGTGTTTTCAAATAATTCCGTCTTTAAAATTACTTGCCTATAACATTTGCTTGAAATAAATGGCAGCGAAATTATCACCTTTTTTCAATTCAATTAAGATAAATTCACATTCTAAGGCAGATAGGTTATTTATTCATCTGCCATGTTATTACTGTGAATACAGATCAGAGGTAATAATACTGCACTATCATCCATAATGTTCTGTGACGTCACTGTCTGTGACCAGCCGGCCGTGAAGATTAACCCGCGAGCATCCTATCACGAGATATGACACGTATTACGAGTTGTGTTTTTAATTAGATGTGTGTGACTGGTTAATTTACTACAAAATAGTAACTTATCTCTATTGGAACTGAACTTATTCTTTGTCGTAAGTTAGTTATTCCACTAGATTGTCTTTGGATTGTTGGTACATATGTTGGTAATATATTGTTAGGGGGAATATATACCCAGTCATAGAATCATCTCAGAGATGTCATATAAGGCGCAGAGAACATTTATTGCTGGAAATGTAGATATAGTTCAAATATATGTTTCATCGGCCATAGTATGACCATCTTTCGACAAAATACTATTTCTCGTATTGTCTTTCTTCGTTGGGGTAATATGTCGTGTACAGGGCTTACGACGATGACTATCTAACCCTGTAGTTGTAAAAACATTCCTACCTGAAGCTTTTTTTATCAGGACAATCGTTTTAATATCCCAATCCGTCGCCTTGTCAAAAGTTTGTCCGATCGTGAAACGATAATAAACATCAGGTATCGAATATAGTTATAGCTTTGAAGTTGCGAGGTATTAGCTAGTAAGCAGATAGGGACAATATCACCCTCAGAATAGCATTGGTAGGTGCAATCAACAAACCAACCCTCAACTCTAACCTACCTTTTTCCGAAACAATAATTTTCCAAGTAAATTATTTCTAGGCACTCTATTACAAACAAATTATCCTCTAATCGTAAGTTTGAAGATTTAGGTACGTCTACTACAACACTACCACGATTAGATATATTTCAGACTCTTTCATTTTCATGCTTGATTTATTTCTATACCAATAGGTGATTCCCCTAACTCGAAACTGAAGATTCAGTTCCGCAATTTCGTTACTTCCTTTTTTTGGCCTCGCCCTTCGCAATATATGTTTGTGCTTGAGTAAATAATAGTTTAATTCAATAGTAATTGAGTAGTTGGTCAAGATTAAAATGAATATAAGCAAAATATATTTCATGATATATTGTTAGTCGAGGTATTCTTCCTGGAAATGTTAGGCTATTTCTAACTTAAGCTAAATTAATGTCAGAATTGAGTTCAAAGCATTCTGCGACCATATCGAAAGTTTATCTTTGGCCTGATTACAGATTAGTGTGCCAGTCTCAAGGTAGATTAAACTGGTTAAGAATTCAGCTAATGTACTAGATTGGGGCCAGTCACAGGAAAATGCAGGTGATTTTCTACCTTCTTTCTGACTTTTTTTTGGACCAACAAGTCGTAGGTGTTATTAAGTTTAGAGTTTACTTCAACTTATCAGTATGCATTTTACGCCTTTGGGAACCATTTTTCGTTGCGTCTTAACGGAGTTAATAATTAACAGATCTCATGATGTTCCTTTGTTTTACGATCGTACGATAGTCGAGGAAGGTGCGTTAGTATTGAATTTAGTTTATACGTAAGGTCAGGTAGTGTACATGTCTATTAGTCAGTGTTATAGAATCCAGTTGAAATATATATTGCTATCTAGTTTTAAACTGACGATGATAGGTTAGTTAAATGATGGTTTGTTCGCATCTTATAGTATGTTCAATAAGTGAATGTGTACACTCATTTAACAATATTACGCAACGCCTTATACATGTTTGTCATACAATATAATTTTCTGTACCCATTCATTTGATACGGCCGCAGTACTGAATACTTGAAGTCTCAAAAGCTTGTCACTTTTGTTGAACCCATGAGATAGTATCTACTTTTCTTTGCGAAAATTATTTTTATTTTCGCGTTAAGCTTAATAAAACAATGTTATGCCACACCACGTCGTATTCAACTTATTGGTCGTATTTAACACCCTTTCCTGCACGGTTTACGTTAATCAGCTTCGAATTATCCTGTCTCAGTTTTAGCCTAATTGTGATTCAAAACTCAAACCAAAATTTTCTTGTAAGTGCTGCGTTTTTTTTTATTTCTAACTGTTTAAGTGCTCGCTTCAGTTTATTTTTTTCATTTCCATCGAACGTCGTTCTGGCGAAGTCAGTTTGAGCGAAGTTTCAACATTAGGGTCAAGGGTCAAAGTTTGAGTTAGAATTAGGTTATTATAAAAAAAAATGAACATCCAGTCTGGACTTATATTGTAACTGGAACTGGCAGGGCCGTTGCGCAGCCCCTTTTACATTACAACTGTATGGGGTCCGAAATAAAGGGTCCCCCAAAATATGAAAGATGAGGAAAGTCACCCAACATTGGTTTTTGCAGATAAATAATAAAATGAATCACATCTATTATACGTAATTGTTACGAAACAAAAAACTTTTCTTAATGTTACATTTTATATTAACACGCTCTTGACGTATATTCAATTCAGTCACGCTAAAAACCCATTAATGTTGTAATGAGGTCCTTCTATAAGATGCAATGATGCGTTCCTTAATTATGACTCATCTATAGTACGATGTCATCGGTTAAAACCCCTCTCCACATTTCTTTGCGAGTCCCTCCCCGAAGTTTTGAAATTGGATTTTGAGTTTATTTCAGTATTTTTTTATTCATAACATTTCATTTATTCCTATAAGATAACCATTCCGTCCATACTTATGCTAGAATTAGTATTCAAACGAATTGCACTCAGCTTTTCAAATTTAAAATTCAACTCTTATATTATGTCAGGTTATTACTAAGCAGGACAGTTGCAATTCAGTTTAGAAACCAATCAGAAAAACAAGGTTTACATGAATTCTGACACAATCGATTATACTTGGATCTATTACTAACTTACCATCCAATAATTTGTTACATTTTCATAATCTCATCTTTATGTCATAGCTACATAGCTCTGCATTTTTACTCATATCGTATAATCCGACCGAGCACTGACTTTACAGAATGGAATTCAAAATTGACGAGAAGGAACATGCTCTTGCGTTGACGCAACAAATACAAAGGTAAATTTACGCGATAAGATTTCTTTGATAAAAAATGATGATGTATGGGTAACTGATAAGGAGGTTTGAACCTGTCGAATTTTCATCTCCGCGGAAAAATAATTAACTGAATAAGAATTAAATAAAGAATTAAATTAAAACCTTGAAAGTGAGGATTTTCGGTTGCAGCAGAAATGAATGGTCACAGAAAATAGTTATAGTATAAAGCTTACGAGAGGAATCAAATATTCTAAACCAGGGGTTCCCGAAGTGGGGTCGGCGGACCCCTGGGGGTCCGTGACATCAGTCCGGCAACTTTAATTTTTGTTATCTGTAAATGAGACTCGCATGTGTGCCGATTTAACCCAGCATAAACCTCGTTTGACGCAACACGCTTAGCCGTTACGAGACTCTAAGTTAGATTCGCGAGGCCAAAATCGTTTTTGCACCCTGGATTAGGGTTCGGGAAAAACATATTTACAAATGGGGGTCCGGAAAAATACATATTTACAAATGGGCCCAAAAAGTTTGGGAACCCCTGTTCTAAACCACTAACTACAAGAGTAACTATCCAATCATGATCCCCTAATCCTACCCTTCATTCTTAAACCTAACCCTAAAACTCCAATTTGATTACCGCTCAACCCTAATCTACTAATACTAGACTTAGCCTTCAACCCTAACCCCTTATCTTACCCCATCAATCTTAACCCCTAAACTTAATTTCCTATCACTGTAATTATTAACCTCCTAACCCGATGTACCGACACTAGACAGTCTATGGCAATAACCCTCGAATCCTAACTCAAACTCCCAGCATCCTAACCTATAACCCCACACTTCTACCACTAAACAGCCTGCAACCCCAATTCTGCCCCCTAACCCAAACTCCCAGCACCCTAACCTATAACCCCACACTCCTAACACAAAACCCACTAAACAGCCTGCAACCCCCTAATTCTAAGCCCCCTTACCCAACCCACCAGCACTGTAACCTATAACACAAAACTCCAAGCACTAAATTGCCTTCAACCCCCAAATCTAACTCCGCAACCCAACCTACCAGCACTCTAACCTATAACTACAGACTCCTAGCACTAAACAGCCTCCAGCCCCTCATGCTAAATCCCTAACCTCATATTGACCTCTAACGCTAACCCACGGCTCCGATTCCTTTTATTCTGATATTAAATGTGTGACTCATGTCACCGGATCCTCAATGGGCATGATTTCGCTTTCTCACTCTTCATAATTGATTATTTAGGGTTTGGAATTTCAGATCAGTATCAAGATTTACTTTCTCAACATGTCAAGGAATTATTTGCTGCGAGATGACTTTAACTCATCAATTTACATATTTTACCTTGTTACTTCCGTATAAGCAACAATTTACCCAAAATCCTTGTTAAATGTATCTTGTGCGAGTTATTAATTTAAAGCAAATTTATGGACCTAATGCTTTTGTATCCCATTACAGCATGAAGAAAGATAAGCAGCATTGTGATTTCACAATCAAAGTTGGTTTGGAAGAAATCTCAGTTCATAAGTTGGTTATTAGAGCTGGATCAGATTACTTCAAGGCGATGCTGTCCCATGATGTGAGAGGATGCGATTGCCATGATTTAATAAATGATTTACATCATGATAAAGTCTCTGATTTCAGTTTATTCCTTTCATTAGACGGTGGAAACCAGATCAGGTTCAGTGGATTTGTCACAATACGACGCACAATCTGTCAAGGCTTCCATTGAATTCATTTACACTGGAAAAGCTTCAGTTCCAGCTGAAAAATGTGAAGAACTGTTTCATGTGGCGGATGTGATGCAGTTGCAGAGTAAATTATTTTAATTCCTCATAATATCATAATGATTAGTATTATTGTATCGGTGATGCGATTGCGGGACATTTAGGGACATTTTGCCAACATTCCAAAAAAAATTGTGTATGTCACCTTACCCTATTTTTAAGTACACAAATAAAAGTTTTATTTCGTAAGCTTTCGCTAAATCATATGTCCGCTATTATTCTTAAAATTTTATAAAACTCTTGTGGCTTACGTTACATACGGGTCCACAACTAAAAGTAAGCATAGAGAAAGGATAAATAGTCGATGTACGACATTTTACAACTCTTGACAATCTTCCCAACTTTTTGAATTTAAATGAACAAAATATAAAATCATTTGAAACCGCAAATGGATAAATAAAGGTAGAATTACCTATTTGTGGAATATAGCGTCATTCGACGCTTTTTACTAATGACTCAAGAAAAGGAATTAAATTTTCGGATTAAGTTGACAAGATTCGGAATTATGGATTCAACATAATTTCACTTTGATAAAGATCATATATTCATATTTACATTTACTATTAGGAATAAAATAATGATAATAAATGTATAATAAATACTTTTCGCACCGACATTGAAGTGAAGTGATCAACAAGCGTGCTATGCATCGTGAAGGTGCTGAATAAATCTGTGAAGGTGAAACCGAGATTCGAACCCAGAACCCTCAGGTGAGCATAGATGACAATCCGACGAATTTACCAGTTCGGCCTGCGGACAGTTTGACTTTAAAGCAGTCATCAAAGTTCTTAAATCCTAATCAATGAATAGAAATATATCAAAAACTATGATACATTTCGCACCGACATCGGAGCATGCGTCACTTACGCAACTGACATTAAAGTCATTCAATCCT
>JAUELA010144042.1:0-14356 GCA_031471845.1 Boltenia villosa | reverse complement strand
TTAAAGTCATCTTGAATGATAAACAATGACATTTAAAAATTAAGATTTACGACTTTTAATTATACTTTTTCGCTACAATACTCCTTTGGGAAGTTGAGGTGTATCCAAATTATAGAATTACCTATTTAAGATGGTGTTGGATTCTATAACATAATTTTAAATCTGTTTTATACAGGTCTCTTTGGTTGGGAAGGTTGCAATAATCACAGGTGAGTGTTACATTACCATTTGGGTGATCCTCCAGTTATGAGTCCGTCTTAGAAACAGCACTGAATCGTGACAAAAATGGCAAAAAAACGGCAAATGGGATATATTTTTAAATATACTATTCTCTAACTATGTTACATATTACTGTGATTATTAGTAGCAAAGAGCACTCGACGGACTCATGAATAAAATATAGTGGCAATCTTAGGGTTCATTTTATGTTCTATAATATACTTTAAACGCCATCATAATAAAATATCGTTGAGTTTACAGCCCTGGCAAAGTAAACCATAAGCAGTAATTAATATTTTTTACTATTTTTAGGAGCAAGTTCTGGTATTGGACGGGCAACCAGTATTCTCTTTTCTAAACTTGGTGCAAATTTATCCTTGGTTGGAAGAAATGAATTGAACTTGAAGGAAACAGGAGATGAATGTAAAAAGAATGGTTCAAAGGTTAGATTTTAAGTATTTTTTAACTGTTTTGGTATCAGGACAACTACCCCTAGATTAGATCAGTGTTCAAGTTTAGCCTGTCACTAGAGGCGCCTCTTCGAGCAGCACCGCTTCTTTCACTGCCGACCCAATCAACCGCAACGATAGGGGTTTCCTCTTTCATGTTGATATTCAAATGGCGTAACAAATTTAGAGAAAGAAACATTGCTGCACATTTTTCAATACATTGCTGAAATATATACTTTCTGCTGAATATTTGCTTTTATATGGTTAGTGTTATTGCCAGGGTTTGGGAGTAATATATAAGATATTTTAATCCCATTTGCGTTTTTGTCATGCATTCACTTAAAAAAAAAATTCTCCCATTTGCTGTTTTGTTTGGCTACAATTTATTGCATAGTTGGCAACCCATGCCACTCTTCAATGCTGTTGATAACGTGTAGAGTAAATACCGAAACCCTGGAAGATCACCGAATGTGTTTATTGTATGGAAAGGTTCTTCAAATAGTTGCTGATGTGACAAGCACTGATGATGTGAAACGAATCGTGACAGAAACAAGCGACCATTTCTCACAAGTCGATGTTCTTGTGAACAATGCTGGAATGCTTGCGATGGGTTTGCGCTGGAAGATTTTGATAAAATGATGGATGTCAATTTAAGGTGTTTCTATTTTGTTCAAGATAGGTAGATTTATGCATTTTCAAATAATTCTTTTGCTTGTATTTTCGAACTTCGAGTATTAACTAGTTAGATTAGGAGAAAAAAATGCATTTAGCAGGGCACAATAGAGGAATTTTGGGAGGCCTGTCATGACTGTTATTTGGCCTGGCAAATTATTTGCCTTAAAAACACTGCATAAATGCGAAGAGGCGTAAGTGCAAGAAGTGGCGTGCAGAGAGAGAATGTTATTTATCTTTTATAGCCGGTCATTTTGACCATTGTCAAATTTTGACAACTGTCAAAGCCTTGAAATTGCCAGTCATTTGACTGATGACTGGCTGATTTATATCTTTTCAACATTTCTTTCGCTTGTATTTTCAAGTATTGACAGAAATTAATTTCCATGCATATGATCAGGGTCGGCCTCAGGAGATGCTGGGCCCAATTGAAAACAATCATGAAAATATAAATAAAGTCTATTATCAACTATATATCTTGTATCAATTTTATAAAATGGAAAGCACACCAATATGTGTGCTAACTTATGTGCATGGGGTCCCGTTGAGCTCGAGCCCCAATAGGGGCAATTGGGCAGATATTTTAGAGTGTAATCAAATAATTTCAATATATTTATTGTGTATTTGAGCAATTAACTTATATGCCTTAGTTTCAAACCATGGCGGAAGGGCTGAATAATTCCTCTGATATCTTAATGCTTTTGATGCGGTTTTATGACATTTTGAATGAAATTTGAAGTTGAATGTGACTGTTTTGTAACAACCTCAAACGGCACCATCTATTATTAGCAATTGTTATGAAATATCCCACTCAAATCTCAGAAGAACTAGGTCTCAAAATAACAACCATTCTGTTGTGTTCTCTTTGTTACAGGCAATAGCACATCCAGGAGAGGGGTGTCACGTGCCCATGTACACTTAATTGTAATATTTTGAACTTCAAGTTTAAGAAATATTATATCGCTTGTTGTGAAATTGCAGTTGTTTTTTCTCTCTTGTACACCAATTTGCATTACGCAATAGAAGTTACATTTTCTCAAAATTAGCGTCCCAGAAAAGTTTTAAAATTTCTGATTCCAAACTTTTCCTTATTTCATTTCTAGCTTTGTCCACCTTTAGAAAAGCAAATCAGTTATGAATTTCCATCCTCTCGTAGTGTTTCACGAATCTTGATCTTTTACCTCTGCCATTCTCAATCAAAATAAATATTATTTTCTTTATTTTTATTCAGATCGGTTTTCCAACTGACTCAACTCTGTATTCCTCATCTCGAAGTGACGAAAGGATCAATTGTGAATATTTCCAGTGTCAATGGGATAAGAGCTGTAAGTAGAATTACATTTTGCTGTTTTATACTGAGCAGTTTTATCAGTACCATGGTTGCCAGCTTTAGGCTACAGGTACTGGATTGGGCTACTTCTTAGGGCTGTATGCTTCTAGATTCAAAATTTTGGCTTGGAAACAATAATAACAAAAGTTCAGAAGAGTTTAATTACACTGAACTTAATGACTGGTTATGCATTAAAATGTTTTCGTTAATTTTATTATTATGTAATGTATCTATTCAATTTTTTAACACAATCCACTACTTTTTGTGAAACCGAACCCTGATCAGGACAACCTCCTGGATAATTACCCCTCTCCCTTGGTTCAATTTACTATAGCAATTTTGGTTGTGAGAGGGGCACTTGTCGTGGAACCTAAACATTGTGTAATAATATAAATTAAATAGGTGTTAAACACATAAGTCTTAATGGTTGTACCTATGCCATTATGGGTTCTTATTCAAGGGAAAAATTATTACATGGAAAAGTATATCATAAAAAACCAAGAGCCTGAGATGTCCATTTTTACAGACTCCGCCTCATCTAGCATTATACTTTCGACACGGCCCTGCTTACAATATGTGTAAAAATCATGAAATATGCCTCAATCTTATTAACATTAACTTAACCAGGAATATGGAGACCTAAGTGTAATCAGAGTGAAACCCACCCTTCTTTTGAGGGGGAAGAGTCAACTGATGAAAGTTATTACCTGGGGCTCAAGAAACCATGACCCATATCTGACCCAATAATAAGAAAAATAAAACAAAAAAATGAGTTCAATTTTTTTCCCAGTTTCCAGGAGTTCTCAGTTACAACGTGTCCAAGGCGGCTGTTGACCAGTTCACTCGGTGCACTGCACTTGGTTAGTACTTTACTTTATTGCAGTGGTTCTTAACCTGGGGTGCATGTAGTGGTGCGAGAGCCAATTTTTGGGGGTGTGAGAGCCAATTTTTTGGGGTGCGAGAGGAGGGTCCAAAAAAATTAATCATTTTTTGGTTTTACTACTCATCATATCAACTCAATAAATACAGCGATTGTCAGAGGATACAGAGTAAAATGCGTAATCAATCACGATTAAGCTGAGATAAACCAAAAGCCATTCCTGATCAGTGTAATTTTTTATACCATTTTAAACTGTTGTTCGTATTGTATCAGCTGCCAAATCAAATGGTGGAAAATGCAGGAACAATTTTCAACTGATTCTATTATGGACTACTGCAGTTGCCTACGAGGAGCGTGTCCCCTCCTACCTATCCTCATTGATTTCTAAACTAATTCCTAAAATGTTTGGTGCGAAATTGCATTTTCCGATCATTTTCTGGTTTTATTTAACAGTGATTGATATAGACATGTACCAAATGTAAGACTGAACATGGCCCCTACTAAGAGTTATCTGTCACATATTTTACAAAACACAAAACTTTTTCTGTAAAACTTTATACATTGTCGCTTTTGAATTGGATTAACAGACGTGTATGGCAGCGTCTTTTTTTCAACCTGCCTTTATGAAAGTCTATAGACTATAGGTTTACCACTGCTCTATTGAGTAAGGCTGTTAAATGGTCAACGATTAATCTTACCCGTTGAACTTGTTAGTTTTAATCGTTAACTGTTCATAAAATTGTAACCGATGCTACATTTAAAACGCTAAATATCTTAGCAAGGACAAACTCGTCATTCCAGTATCAGTATTGCCCAATCATCAAGAGTAAATGCTGAACATAGAGCAAATATTCATGTAGGACCGGGACAAAATTACCTTCAATGTTTAAAAATTGTTTGTTTCGTCAATTTACCACAAGACGATTAGAAAGATTTGGCCTGATCCGAAGTAGCATTCAATTACATATCATCATTTTAATGTCCATCATCACGCATATAATTTACGGTTGACTGGTAAGATTTTGAACCAGTCAACTGTTTATGAAAAAGCTTAAATTAACAGCCCTACCAGTGAGGATAATCTTTTTAACATTTATCCATTTCTTACAGAATTGGCGCCAAAAGGAATTCGAGTTAACGGTGTGAAGTAAGTAGAACTTGGCAATAATATTATTGAACAATTGGCACTGATGCGATGAAATTATTGTTTCCTTTTTTTACAGTCCAGGAGTGATTGTGACAGATCTACATAAACGGGCTGGATTGGAAGACGATGCTTATAAAAGTGTAAGAAGTTTGACCAATATTATTTATTTATATTATATGTATTAAATCAGGGGTTCCCAACCTTTCTTACCCCTAAAAATATTGAATATGCCCTCGCACCCCTACAAAAGCAACAATTTTTTTAAGGATAAAGAAGGTGAATTTTTAAAATAATTTTTTAATCTATAATACAAAAAAAAACGAAATGTTAACTCTCTCTCGCACCCCCTGAAATGCTTTTTTCATACCCCCAGGGATTGCGAGCACCCCTGGTTGGGAACCCCTGTATTAGATAGATCGAATTTTTATTTTTCCTCATTTTAAAATACAAAATTTGAAAACAGCGGTCAGTATAGAAAAAGATGGCATGACACTAAAACCAACTGAATGGTTTATAACATTGCAAGATGCAATGTAGTGACAACTATAATATATTAATGAAAAAAGTAAAATATGTATATACATAAAATTTATGTTGCTTTGTCTGTGTGGAGTTGAGAATGACTGGATATTTCATGACATACATTCTCCAAACATACGACTCCAACCCAGACCCACATGGGACATAAAATTTACTTCCAATTTCCAACACTGCTACCATCAATTTACATAAGAAAATAATTCAATATTTTTATTATAAATATTCCATTCAATCTCTTCCATATTTCAAAGAAAAATATATATACAAGATATATATATATATATATTTCAACTTTGCTTTTTTATAATATTATTATCACATTTCTGTTCGGTGTTCGCTAATATGAATTAATCGAACAAATTATTATTCATGATGCTACCCTAATAGTAGGATAAGTTGCCCGGCCGGCCTCTAACCCGCTTCGCGGGGCCGGCCTCTATATCAGACGATCACTTACAATTACGTTTTTGTGAACACCGATAACAAATTGTCAATGGTTGTCACTACATTGCATCTTGCAATGTCATAAACCATTCAGTTGGTTTTAGTGACATGCCATATTTTTCTATACTGACCGCTGTTTTCCGATTTTTGTATCTAAAAATGATAAAAATAAAAATTCTATCTATCTATATCTATCACTACCGGCTACCGCTGGTATTCCCTCCCTTTCTACCATTGAATGCGGTCCCCCCGAAATTGTGAGGGGGATTTCCTCCTCCTATTTGCATACTCTTCTAGCACACTTTATACACCTTTTATAATTTTTTTTGTCTACCTATTTTCACATTTTAATTAGTAGTCATGGTTGTCCCTACAATGCAAGTCATAAACCATTCACTTGGTTCTAGTTCTAGTGTCATGCCATATTTTTCTATATGACCGTTGTTTTCAAAAATTTTTATTTTGAAATGAATGAAAATAAAAATTCTATCTTCTTCTATCTAAACCAGTGCTTCTCAACCTTTTTCAACTCGCAGCCCACTCTAACTGACATTTTTTGGGAGGCCCACCATAAGATATTGTGGCAAAATGACAATGAAAAAAATTAAAATATATTTGTGAGAATGAAATAAAATATTAACAACACATTCAATTTATTGTTAAAATGTTATTCAATAACACTCAACGCGCATTGATAAAAATATTCCCTTCTTATACTGTAACATTTTGGCCTGCTTAGCGGCCCACAAGCCCACCGGTTGAGTAGCGCTGATCTAAAAGACTTACCACTCAGCATTTGTTTAATATATGACAACAGTATTTCTTCATTTCTAGTTTCTGGAACGATCGAAAACCACGCACGCACTTGGCCGCCCTGGGACGCCTGACGAGGCGGCACAAGCGATCGCATTCCTCGCGTCTGACGCGTCCTCGTTTGTTACCGGAGTAAATCTGCCGGTAGATGGCGGTCGCCATGCAATGTGCCCAAGATGATTACGTCATCCATGACGAAAGGATCATTCATATATTAAAAATTTCAATCTTTCTAATTACATATGTTCGTTATCTATGTGTGCAATTAAATTTCAATGTTTTACTTTTGTGGATATAATTATACAGTAAATTCGGACAAGGCTGTTTGTAATTTAAAGTCTTCAATATGTCCTTTATAACGTTTAAGGATTTGATTTCGAATCGAGTAATTTATATTGGACTAATTTGTAGAAAAAAATGAGATGAAAATTATATTGATCAAAGTAAAGTTTTATTCGTATTTGAGAAAAACAGATAGTTAAATAAATATAGTGTGTCAGAGTTGTGAAACAGATAAAAAAAAGTTTTAAAATATTTTAGACCAAGATGTACGGAAGCCTCCAACTCCAACAACAGTATTTACTGGCAGCCAGGGGTGCAGTGCTGCCGGAGCTCGCACCTCTGGAAATGGGTGATATATTAGGAAAGGTAGAGGGTTAAATAGAGAAGATAGGAAGATCAAAATTGCTATAGGCAGGTCTTAGGGGCAGTGGGGCCAACTGGGAAAATTTTGGTGGACTCCAGGTACACACCCAAGGTCTACGATCATATAAATATAAATGAAGGCTATTATAGACTTTAAATCTTTATGGTAACTAATCAAAATGTGCGCTTAAACAGTGCACGCGAGCTAATGGAAATATTAAGTGATCAATATTGTCGTACGAAATTGAATCATGAAGTCAATTTCCTTTATATACCAGAGAATGATTCATTTCATCACCCTCTGGGGGTGAAAAAAACGTATTCTACACAGGGCCGTCTCTAGGTGTTTTGCCGCCCTAGGCGAGATTTGAAAATGCCGCCCCATCCATTTTACAACCATCACTCTCTCCCCCTGTTATCCAGGCTAGAATAGATAATGCATTGGATATAAAATAACTTGTATTCAACTATAAGCATTGGATTAAGACTTAATCCAATCGTACCTTTCTTGCCTTCATTTCAGCAACGTCTTTAATAAGATCTCTATTGTCAAGCTGGTAAGCCATGTCTTTTTCTATTGAAATTGTGTCTGCCCTTTTGCCGCCCTAGGCGGCCGCCTAGTCTTGCCTAATGGTAGAAACGGCCCTGATTCTACACGACTTAAAAGCGTAAAAAGACCACGAAAAAACGAGTAGAAACGTCATACGTCATAAACTATCTAAGACCGATCGGGAAAATGTAATCAAATTGATCTCTTTAAAGTGAGACTCGAGTCTCTAATAACTCGAGTAATTTTGTTTCAAGAATCGAGTCAAGTCAAGTCTTTTCGCTTCGGGACTCGAGTCTCTCACTGGTCAAGACTCGAGCCGAGTCACACCAAAAATGCGACTCGAGTCAAGTCATTATAACTCTGGCGTATAAGACGCAAGCCATCTCAAATATCTCTTTGTTTAGGCTAAATTTACTATAAAATGTTCGTTCGTTACCAGACTTGTTTATTTGCTGGAAACTGTAAAAATGGAAGAAGTGAAACCTGTTTCTGTTTTTGCAACCGCGAAGAGTATAAATAAGCTTTTTCTAAACCCGTTCAATCCAGACATACTACCATCTCGCACCACAATTCACCAAAGCCAAAATATTTACCAGACAATACGTGACCTGTCGACCATTTTCGAAGAACAAATTAGGTTTTGTCGAAAACACTTAAGATTTTATCGCATGATCTGTACGTTTCGTCGACGTTAATTGAATGCTCTTTAACTTCAATATACGATCATTTCGTGGAATAGTAAACCGCGGTATAGGGTAAATATGAGTTAAGAGTTCGGAAACTCCAATAGTCAATAGACAGTGTTTGAAACATTATGGGTGAAATGGGGGTAACAATTACGAAATGCTTCCATGCCAATTAAAAAATTGAAATCGTCCAAATTTATTGACCCTAGATCAGTGCTTGCCAACCTTTTTCAGTTCGCGGCCCACTTTTATTGTCATTTTTGTGCGACCCACAATGAGATATTAATATATGAGAAAAGAAACGAAGTATCCACATGTAATTTACTATTAATGCGAAACTTGAGATTGCATATTGGATATTATCAGATCAAGTGGAGGCTTGATAGAAGACAAGCTCACACGTAACGTATCATTCATAACATATAGCATATAATATGTTACTATCCTTTTTTGTCTTTTTATTATTCTTAAATAAGTTTTTTCGAAGCCGTTTGTTCAGTGGGGTATATTTGCCTTATATCTCCAATGTGTTGCTTGACTGAAATCCCGACTACAGTGTTCCCAAAATATTTTATTGCATTTCGAAGACGACTGGCCGAAATCTGAATTTATTTTAATATTGTTTCGTCTATGGTTAGGCTGGAGGAGTGTTAGGGTAAGGGTAGTGTTAGGTATTGACTATTAATCTTATATTAATTTTCTGTTCTCTTTTGTGATGAAGTAAAGCCTGTCAGTACATCTTTGAAATGAGATGAGAATATTTTGGGGGTAGGGGAACACCGCAGCAAGTCAAAGCCACAGTGTGCGATGAAGAAAAGTAATTGGTAATATGAGAAATTACAAAAAACATGTCCTTACAAAACTATACAGGGTTATATAGGGATATCAAACAATATAGTGGTATGAAGCAACATCACGGAGACATTTTTATTCCACGAATTCTCGGGATTATTTCAGGCGTCTTGTTTAGTAAACTACGGTTTCCCACTTTCCCAAATTAAATTAACCTTTTAATTCCATGTGAAATTTTTGTACGTGTACACTATGCACGCTGCGTTGACTGGTCACTTACGGGTTAACATAATTTCATTCCCAATTGCCCTCGGGCGAACTACGGTTAGTCATGCTTGGTGAAGCAAGATTTTCTGAAATCAGGTGACGACGCATTTCATATTAACCTTTTGCAGAGATTGTTAGAATTTTGTGCTACAGAACATCACGCAACTATTCTCTGTGCAAAAAACGACCACGTTTTGACGAGAAAGATAAAGTTAGATTATATATGTAATTTAGAAGAGAATTCGAAGTAGAGATACCTAGGAAAGCTCAAATTACATACGAATTTGTAAAGCCGTCGCAAATTTGATATTAAAATAGGTTAAAGTGGATTTAACAAAACAGAAAACAGAATCGTTTCCTTCACGCAAAATACCTTGGAATATTTTCTGAATCTTCAATTAGATGTATCCATCAATGAAACTTTCGATTGGCACTTTGTTTATGATTCAAAAGAACCTCTTGAAATAATCAAGCACTTTCTGATACGTTTGGCCAATTAGGAATCCAAATTCAGAAGTAGGATTTTCCACAAAAACTTAGGCATGGTTTGTTATTTTTAGAATTCTTGACATGTTGGGGATATTACCTTTCATCATTCGAAAAATTATGATTTTCGCCGTTCCTAATCTTATAGTGACTTTTCCATCTTCTACCTCAATATACTGAAATTTCAGTCAAATTTAGCTTCACTTTGGAACGGAGTTGTGGTATATGATCTCATTTCACGTGAAAACGTAAATCATGGGTGGGCAAACTACGGCCCGAGATGTCTCTTGTGCGGCCCGCGAACTTCCTAGCAAGGCCATGTCAATTTGTGTGGTCCAGACATTTTCGCACAGAAAAACGCATTTAACGAGACTTCAATGAGATTTCGCACTCATGCTGCAAACGCAAACACATTTGCATGAATAATAATTGCGTTTTGTGTGGAAATAACATTTAGTAGTTATTTTTTAATAATATAGTTTTTGTTGAATGTGGTCCGCGAGAGATTCACAGATGCTCCATGCGGCCCGCGGAGAGAAAAAGTTTGCCCACCCCTGTCTAAATAAAATGGTTGAAAACATTTACGCCTCATCAATGACGTCATATGGTTTTCAGAAATGTCAAAAAAATTATCTACCCAAGATTATGAAACTGATAAAGTAGTTTATAGACATGGAAAAGGTACAGCCTATATAAGAATAGTTTGCAATGAAAATAAACCAGAATAAGTTGATTTAGGTATAGTTTCCTAGGGTAGGTTTCACCCTCAAGCAAGGAATTTATTCCAGATCAGTGCTTTTCAAAACCTGATGTGACGGACCGGAACTAAACTATTATATTTCAAAATTCAATGATATAGAAACTGCTATACGTGTGAAGCAAAACTAGATTGTTCATTTGCGGTTTGACAAAAGTGAAAGTGGTTTCGTTTTCTTGTTGCATCACCCTGTGCAGTTTCGCGTGGTTAAGCACACATATTAGTAAGAAGCGGGATAAACTCTGATCAGGTCAATGAGTTTTATTAAGTTTCAGTTTTACATGCTATTTTAACATTGATTCTCAGAGGTGGAGTGGACCCAGTTTATGACGCGAAAAAAACGCGACTGTATTATTTTACTTTAGGGCAGTGTGGCTGAAATCAAGCTGTTACGTCACTATTTTTCTTCCGTATGACGTTATCCATTTCATCTTGCTCCCCCCTTTCGAGGAACGTAATGTATTCGAAAAAACATTCAAATTTTCGTCCATTTGACAATGTAAGGAATTTCGTATAAAAATACATACTGGAACTTTTGAAACACAAATTGATTCATTTTTCGACTGCACGAATACAGTCCATTTGTGACGCCATAATTACATGTTCGTGGCATTTAAACTAAGTTTAGAAATTGGAATTGAACATTCATTAAGAGCAACAGCTGGAGCCAAATAATGTGTGACAAAGTTAGTGCATACGTGTTTTCCGTTATGTAATTCATTTTAACCTAATTTGAAAATTCCTACCCTGACTCAAACGGTGTACGGAATAGTAAAAATCAAAATATCAAGACTATTCCTAGGGTTAGTTTTTTAGCACTTATTTTTGTGTAGATAGCGAACAATTTGGGCATACCTATTTTACGGAAGACGGGAACGTGGGAATCGAAACAATAATTTATGGAAGGTGCGGGAAACTAGCAATCCTAATTTACGGAAGGTTCGGGTTAGAATTGGGACAAGGCTAGTGTTAAGTTGCTATTTGATTTGATAACCGTATTCCCGCACCTTCCGTAAATTAGTGTTTCAATTCCCGCTTTCCCGTCTTCCGTAAATTAGGGATGCCCAACTATTTGGTCCCAGACAGAAGTATATGCATTCGCATTAGCGTAATTTACATTCGAATTTTCCAATTATGACGACATAAATGAGCATTGATGCATTATGTCCAAACAAGTCTTTAAAATGGGAGAAAGAAAGTCTCTTCAGATTAGAAGTTCACTTCATTCAGATCTGTTTACAATGATAATTACGTTTTGTGAACAAGAGCGAGGATTGAAAGGATAATTGTATCTTAGAGAAATCTTCAAGTGGTAAGGAACAGGAACAGGTAAGGAACAGAGTATGACATTCGTTTCAATCGACTTGATTACATGGTAAATTATGACGATGTTCTAGTAAAGTATTTTACAGCCTTCCAACGTTATAAATATATAATGAAACTATTAACATTCAATAATTATCATAAACTTAATGCATAAACGAATAGGATACTAATTTGAATTTGTTGCACGCAAGTTCCAAAAGCGTAGCAGTTGAGTGCAGCTTAATAATCTTTTCGTGTAGTGGAAATTAATTTGGATGGAACATTTCTTGGCCAGATGTGATGATTATTATACAACTTGCGATTCCTTATTGTAAATTTTAAGTACGACAGTGAGCCGCAAGCTACCCTTTTTATGTCAGGTATTCATGTCAGGGACAAGTTTTCATTACCTTAATGTCATTCGTGGCCTTGTCGACCTTATTCCAAGTATTTTACTTTTTCTACTTGTATTATAAGTGACAAAAATAACTTATAGGCTATATTTTTTCAAGAAGGAATGAGAAATAGACTTAGAGCAGGGGTTCTCAACCTTTTCCTGTTAAGTAATCAACCCGAACCCCCAGTAAGCCGACACCAAATAAAGTTACAACAGGTTAGCTGGCAAAGCCATGGATTTCACATTGTTGCGTCACAACAACGCAACATCAGGGAAAATCTACGCTGAGTTTCAATCGGCACGCATTTTCCTCTGGTAGATATATATAGGATATTAAAAAATAGCAACACATGAAATCTCAATTGCCATCCAAGTACCCCTGGAAATCTTCCTGTGAACCCCTGGGGGTTCACGAACCCCAGGTTGAGAACCCTTGACTTAGAGGAAAACAAGGTTTTGATTTTAAACATATATAAGTAAAAATAAGATGAGATGTCGTTCTTATTAGTAAGTCATTTATAGTGCTTCGTTGGACACTAAGCTAGATAGCTATGATCTAGCGGAAGCTTTTAAAATAAAAATTTCAATTGTGTACGAACGAGTCTATGTAATATATTATTTTTGAATTTTAAAATTCTTGTTTGAGCATATATGTGGCTTACACTTATGAATCCATAAAAGGGAGCATAGATAAATTATAAACGGTTTTCTGCACGACATTTCACAACTATTGGCATAAAAGTGAATTAGTAACGTTTATCGTGTAAATAAACATTGGGTTACGGATAATGTTGGAGCGAGGATTGTGA
The DNA here is from genome assembly GCA_031471845.1 of Boltenia villosa. Taxonomy (NCBI): domain Eukaryota; kingdom Metazoa; phylum Chordata; class Ascidiacea; order Stolidobranchia; family Pyuridae; genus Boltenia; species Boltenia villosa. Next base: position 1,168 of record JAUELA010144042.1, on the reverse strand, counting down.
TATTAGTATTACTTGGTGTTTTTCAATGTTTTTGAAACACGATTATCTAAAATTTCGAGTATTTTCAATTACCTATTTCTGTACATTATTAATTACTATTCATTAGTGAAATGCACTTTGTACTTTCGTAATTTTAAATAATTAGTAATTTCTCACAATAACAATGAAACACAAATAGGTTACAAAATTGAAACCGGCTCCCAGAACCGGATAATTCTTTGATCATTCATCAAATCGCTGTGTTTCATGGCAAATTGCAATGCAAAATCGTGCTTTTGGTATGTTTCCCAATTTTGCTGCACTACTTAAATTGGAATATCAAATTTCAGTATAAAATTTCAGCGTTCATCGGTAATATAATGCAAAATAACGAGTGGGTTTGCATTCAATGTAAGCTATATCGGTCAAAGTTCACGGTCTCAACTCTCAGGTATTTACGGTTTAAATTGTTGGATAGTTGTAATATTTTTATTGAGGATTATGTAGCCTTCGGCGAAATACGGTTAGAAATGTATCAGATTTCAACTAATAGAGTTGTTAACATCGCATTTACGCCCAAATACTTGCCATGACAAATAATATGGTTTATAGTTTGTGCTTTTCAGGCGTAGCTCTTAAAACAAGCTTACTGCATTGGTAATAATAATCATAAGGCAGGTTTCAAATAGTAAATTCATATGAATTCGAATAGCCGTCTAAAAGATGGTTGGAGGTGTTTTATATAACTCATTTTTTTCACAACAGGTAAAACTAAGGATATCATTGAAATTCTTATATCAGGAGAACGTGAAGGAGTAGTTAGACAAGAATACACAAAACAATTTCGATAATCTTACACGACACTAGATTTCCTTGCTTTAAATTACCTTGCGTTTCTGGGTAATACTAACACTAGACAGCTTGTATATCACTAATGGATTTAGCGAAGGTATGAGTATCTTGATTGTGGTCGTAAGGGGATAAGGGCATGAGTGATAGATAAAGTGGAATATCAAGGAAATATATATGCAAGATCGGATTTAACCCACAACACCTGTGAAATCTTGTATCATTTTTAACGTTCTGCAGTTATCTAAACGCAGGAATGCACATTATAAGCTTATATACATGAAGGTATGGAGCTAACGTAGTCCTTAGGAGTGATGCTGTTGGAGGCTTCAGCTCTGGG
>JAUELA010143931.1:0-14364 GCA_031471845.1 Boltenia villosa | reverse complement strand
TGGTTGATCACCCTGTCGCACCATTTGCACCACAATCCATTCTTTTTCACCATGAATTCATCTGGATATTGCTCTACGCGCATCGCAGGAGTAATATTTACAGACATTTTGAAAACTTTATTTATTTCAACTCGTCTAAAAAAAAGATTCAATACAATAGTATTAGGTAAAATTCCACAGGAGTGGCCCGTTGCTAGACATTCTGCACAAGGACCTCTTACGAATCAGTCATATCACAGATCATCACTTCTTGGTTAGGGAATAGGGATCAAAAGATCATTCGTCAGGAAGATAACCTAATATTTATGTTAATATAATGCCTAATTCCAATTTACTTTTGACTCTTTCTTTTCATTGTGTGCAAGTAGACTACTAACGTGCAATGATTCTGTGTAACATTGTTGCTTTATAAAAGTTAAAATTAACTATTACTCCAAAATTCCGGACAAAAACAAAATCTTATCAAAACGAACCTCCCTCTCGATGCTTTGTTTACATTCAGGGGCAACCCTAATTTACGGAGTTACAGATGAACGGATTTTGCTCACTAATTTACGAAGTGATTTTTATGGATTCCGTAAGTTACGGACAGACAAACTGATTTAATATCTAAATATCTATTACCTAAGCCTACCCTAACCCTCCTCCCTAACTAATATTCAATTTACTAATACTAAGTTGTATTAAGATGAAACAAAATCCGTGATCCGTTTGCCGCTATTAACTAACCTTATCCAACTTTGGTGCACCGGCACCGCATCAGTACAATGGTAGAAATAACGCAGAAAGAATTGAGTTCCTCCCTTCTAATTTAGATAAAACAAACTAAAAATATGTAAATCTATTTATTATGTTTACCTTACGTCATTATTTTTTCTTGTAATAATAATATGCACACACACGAAAATTTCGTCAACTTTGCGTCCTATTTCAAAAGGTTGGATTATTATATCCGCCAAATATATACATTTTTAAAAATTGAAAGCTGTAAATTACCCCTATATAATAAATATTAATTAGACACTTAGATAATATATCGCTGATTTTGAAGTGAAAAATTATGTAATATATTCTTTTCTTCTTCCTAATATATTTTTAACTTATAAAACAACTTTACGACACATCATGAAGACAATGAAATTCATTAGAACTCAACGTAGTTCTGCCCTCTTGTGTTTAAAATAAATCAGGTTTTATTTCATAAATTGGCGGCTACAAATATTTTAAATTTTTGCGCTGACCATGTTTAAAAGGAGATTTTGGACATCAATTAAGAGTTGGAAATCCCCGAATTTTAGGTGCAATTCCTATGACAGGTTATTTCCTAACACAGAGACTGCAAAAACACACGATTCTAAAATGAGGTGGTATATATATAGTCATGGTTGTCACTGCATTACATCTTGCAATGTTGTAAACCATTCAGTTAATAATTGGTAGACTAATTGGTAATTCAGTCTGTATAACATCGGTATATTAAATTTTAAAAACTTTTGTAATGCTTTTAAATCCTATTTATTGCAACATTATGTGTGAACTTATTTTCAAATTTGGTGATCTTCCTGATGTTACCGCCCGATTATCCTCTTCCTCTCCAGCGGTACGACGGAACACCAACTACCTGAAGATATGGGAGCCAAGATATAAATGAAGTTTAAAAGTTATGAAAGTGAGCCGAAGTGAATAAATATATACGGCAAATGCGACAAAACTTGCCGAAAAAAATATTTGATATATTATTCCCTAACCCTTATAGTAGGAATGTATATTTACAATAAACAAACTAATGTCATTTTTTGGTTTTTATGTGCATTAAAAAAAAGTGATAATGAGAATGGTGCGCAGAGATAATTAGTAAGAGGAGAGAGGATAATCAGGCGGTAACAACAGGAATTTTACCTCAAATTTGATTTACAAATATTCATGTCATTTTATCACTGCAACTAAACTGCATTGTTTTCTATCATGCTTCTTGTCCTTATTTTATGTTTATTCATTCATTCATTTATTTATTTTTACTGTACTTTATTAAAACCTTAAAAATATTTAAAATTTAAAATGCTGCTGACTTGATGACTGAATGGTCTCTCGCAGCCCTCATTTGTTGTTTTTCTTCTGTCATATACTTTCATTATTGATTTATTTATTTTCACACACATTTATTAATTTATTACTTCTATTCTGACAAACAATATACCTCCCTCTCTCTCTCTCATGCCTCAGATCCATACTAACTTAAAATGTAATAAATTTCAACTACTTCAATATGGCACTACGTGCTCTAATCGGACTAAGGTCTCTTTTGCAACCGTTGCAACTGAAATTTTGGAGAGATGGAATATCACAACGTTGTACGCATCGTTCTCGACATGTTGTTATCCGACGTTTCTTATCATCGGATGATTCTTGCTCCAATCAAGAGTTCATGACCTCACGATATAGTGAATTGAAAGCATTGATATTCGACAACCATCAACAGATCTGCAACGTGAACCAACGTGGTTTATTTGCTATTAATCAAATTAACCTCGGAGAAATAAATGTTTATGGATTCGACTATGACTACACTCTCGCAAACTATTCGGACGAAATGCAGACATTCATCTACAATAAAGCCACTGAGATTTTGTACAGAAAATTTCATTTTCCGGAGAAGCTTCTGGAGTATCGTTACACTCCTGGATTTTGCATCCGTGGTCTGCATTTTGACATTCAACGAAGTCTTTTGATGAAGATTGACGCATGTCATGTCATCCAATTAGGATCAGTGTTTAGGTGAGTGATATTTATATATATTTATATTTTAATGTATCATATTTACCCTGGGATTCACCGGAAAGCCGTAGCGGGCTTATACATTGACGCATGATGCGACCATGTCGGCTTGCGAGCAAGCTGAACTTAGATAGCGGAGGAAAGCCGTGACCAAGTTCACATGAAACCTGTACCGGCACGGAGGTGTAGGTGATCAACAAGCGTGCAACATCGTGTAGGTTCTGAATAAATCTGTGCAGGTGAAGCTGAGATTTGAATCCAGAACTTTTAAGTGAGCATAGATGACCAGCCGACAGCTTTACCCGTTCGGCAACAGGACAGGTGATGCTCCACATGTGCTCCCTTCGCCTACTCGTTCTCTTCAGCATAACAACGGTACGCCAACTATCTGATGATAAATGGGAGCCAAGAAAATAAAAATGAAATGTAAAATTGCCAAATATGTTATGAAGGGGAGCTGAAGTGACTAAATTACCAGAGAGTTTTGAGGCAATAAAAGTATATATTTAATTTTATTTATTTATTTTTAATTCAAGTTTTATGTTGAATGTATAATATCAGACAATAGTCTTGTTCGTACACAATTAAAGTTTTATTTTGTAAAATTTTCCTAGATTTTTATTCTAGCTTTTTCAGACGAAGCATAATATGGCTTTTAACAAAATGCAAACATAGGGAAAGGATAAACGGTTTGGCATTTATGTTGCATGCTTTTAGTTATGAATATTTTCCAGAGGATTACATCAACTCAGTGAAGAAGATGTGAAGATTGAATTCCAGGGCACTCGTCACATTCCCAAACATATTATGGATGAATCTTTGTACGGAGGTCATACACTTCGTCAACTTCTTGATATCTTTTCAATGCCAGAAATGATGCTCTTGACCAATGTTGTTGAATATTTCACCAAAAATAATATCAACTATGATCCGCAGATACTTTTTGAGAGTGTTCAAGCGGCAGTTAGAGAAGTGCATGTCGGAGGTATATAATATCAATAAGTAAATAACTTTTTCATGCAAGGAATGCCTTCTTATTTAATCGGCAAATATCGACAGTCAAATAGTTGACAGACTATTGGTCGACAAAGCTATGAGGCCGACAGACAGAAAGTCTTAACCCCAAACCTAAATCTAACTGTTGTAGTTTGTGTATGGGTATGTATTTTTGTCTGGGGATGGATGTCTGGGGTCGAGACTTTTTTAACCAGAGTCGCAATATGGATTTCTATGTCGGTAGTGGCTGGTCGAAGACAAGCGCCTAGTCTAGTATTTCATTTCCAATTTGATGTCTGGCTTTAGATTTTAAGAAGTTTTTAGCTTTAAGATGTTTAAATCAGTCGTATTGGGTCTTCTTTTTATACTCAAGTTGCTCATTTTTTTTTTCTATAAAAAAATACGATTCTTCATTATATCATTACGAGCCCAATAAAAATCAGTAATTGGACCACCCTGATATAGATCATATCAATGTATTTGATTAGAAAGATGAGTAAAAATAATTTAAATCATTTATTTTCTTGCAGGTCATTTGTACAAAGAAGTATCTGGAAGCATTGATAAATATCTGGAGAAAAACAGCCTAACCAATCTTTTCGATCACCTTATTTCAAACAATAAAAAGCTGTTTTTAATAACGAACAGTAACTTCAATTTTGTGGATGTCGGTCTCCGACATTTGATGGGGAAAGACTGGAGAGACGCCTTCGACGTGATCATTGTCGAAGCTAAAAAACCCGGATTCTTTCAGCGTAAAAACAGACCGTTTAAGAAGATTCTAGAATCTGATCATCATACCAGAATGAATAATGGAAATGGAAATGGAGATCATAGAGTATCATGGGAACGTGTAACAGAATTCCAGAGAGGACAAGTCTATTATGAAGGATGTATAAAGGATTTAATGCAAATATCTGGATGGAAAGGAAATGAAGTAAGTATTGTATATATATAATAACAGGGCACAATAGAGGAATTTTTGGAGGCCTGTCATTTTGACAGGCTTGGCCAGTTGAAGCCTGTCAAAACTGTTGTTTGGCCTGTCAAATTATTTGCTTTAAAAAAAGTGCATAAATTAGGCTACTAAAATAACACAAAGGTAGAACACAGGTGGAATATAATGTATATAAATGAAATCATGTGAATACACACTTGGCGTGCAGAGAGAGAGAGAGATGTTATTTTCCTTTATTATAATGCCACTCGTTATAAAAAGTAAATTGAGGACGTTCATAGTTCGAAAAACGAACTTTTACGTTCATCGTATGAAAAGCAAACTTTTACAAAAGAGTTATTTTGTGTCCTGTTTAATTTCGCATTGAAAACTCAAATATTCCTGCCATTTTATAGCCGGTCATTTTGACCCGCGTCAAATTTTGGCGATTGTCATAGCCTTCAAAATGCCAGGTTTCTTTAATCTAATTTATTCTAGTTGCAGAGAATTATAGGAGAAAATCTTTTCACACTAATCCTATTGTATGTTGTATGGAGATTTAATATGCTTAATATAGAGTATTCAATTTTTTATCCTAGGTAATGTATTTTGGGGATCAAATTTTTGCCGACCTCACTGACCCGACCTTTTCCTATGGGTGGCGAACCGGGGCAGTAATACCTGAGCTGGAAGATGAGATCACAATCATGAATTCTAAAACATTCGGAAGATCTGTTCTCTGGGTCCAGACACTTGAGAAGCTTCTGGAAAGAATGCAGGTTTGTCTTAATTTATTTGTTTTTCAATAAATGAATTTTGTGAGGTTGTTTATACAGTAACACTATATAACCTGCTGTATATGCTTGCCAGCTTCTTGGGACTTTATAGCATGCGACTTGAACACCTTCTTCTCACTCAAATTGATCATGTAACATGCAATTTGCAAGCACTCAGAGCTACGCTATGTCTGAAGCTCTATTGAAAACATGCAACAATTGTTCAGGCATAGACATTCAGTGTTTAGTATTATTCAGTCAAATGATGCAGTGTATAATCCAAGCATTCAGCAATAGATGTCAAATTCCACGATCAACAATGAGTATGAGAATTATTAGGAGTTAAATCTAACATGCGTAATTAGCTAGTAAATAAAAGACAATTAATACATGCAAAAATGATTTAACAATCTACAATTTCAACTAAGTCTACAGTAATAATGATTTCTAGTCTAAAACAGGAATTATCTGAAAAACACAAAGCAATTAATGATGCATGCACTAAATTTATATTAAGCACTGCAAGAATCGAACATCCCATGCTAGGCTTAACAAGAAAGAATTAGTATAGCATCACAAATATCTAGGAAGACTTAATTTAGCATCACCAGATATAACAGATTTGTTTTTGCTCAGAGCTGTTGGTAGTAGCAGATCCTGTTTTCATTTAGAGATGGACTCACAGCCAATCCTTGTCTATGTCTTTTAAATTATACCATGGTAATTACCAGGACTGTTTAGTCGGTACATAAAACCTTTGACTCTGACAATAAAATTATGATGAATCCGACTCCTTTATTTATTCATCAATATATAGTAAAATATAATAAGCATGCTAATTTATAAGCGGTGCAGTTTCATATCAGCTAGTCTTACAGCACTTGATTCTTGTACTAGTAGCTGTGGCTCTAGAGTTTCAAATGTAGAAAATTAATTTCAGTTCAATTTGAAATTCTGATTAAAAAAAAAAATTCCAGAATCATTAGGAATACATTACTATTCGGTTTTCACAGTTTAAACATGCTGTAAATTTCCGTGTATAATATGCATTATTTTCGGTCAAAATCTTAGTCGTTTTGGTGATGCGTATTATGCATGGGTATAAGGAATTTCAAATTTTATCAAATAAGCAATTCACCTTAAACTTGACAAAAATATAACAATAAATCTCCTCAAAAAGATTACCAGCATTTTGTTGTCATTCTTGATATGAGCTGAATTTCCTACAGCAACAACAACAGCATTTTTGCCTTTCTTTTCTAGACATGTGCATGTCGTGATCACGCGTTCGTGATCGTACATATACGTGATAAGTGATATATCGCACCCATTGACTGGAATTTATAAGAGTAAGAATGTGTATATACATGTCCTAAAGTACTGAAAGTGTTAAAAAAAATTATTTTGCTGTTTATATTTTTCGACAGTATTGATCATTTTGTAATCATAAACAAATAATTATAAAAAAAAAAAAATGTCTTTTTTTTTCCTCAAACTATGGGTGCGTATATACATGATAATATTTTCGTAATATTTTGGTGACAAATCAAGGGTGCGTATTATACACGCAAATTTATAGTATTTGTTTTTGTTAAGCTGTTGAACGCATTAGTTAACCGTTCAAAAAATTTTTACCAATTTAACTGGTGCTACATTTAAAACGTTAATGTGCATCCGTAATGATTGATTGTGACAGTAATGATCTGCCGCTGCGTGCCTGTAATCAACGCTAAATATCTTGGAAAGACAAACTCGTCATTTCAGTAACTACAAAACTTTTTGCACACTTTGTCAAGCATAGTGGGTATCTGTATTTTTTACTAATGTTTTTTGATTATATTTATCGAGCTTTACTGGTAATTCACATCCTCTTCCTCCAGGTCTATCGAGATGCAGAATCCCGGATGCTCATCAAGACATGGCTGGAGGAAAGAGATGATTTTAAGAGAAACATCAAAGTCATCTTCAATGAGAGATTTGGATCAATTTTCAGAGCCAACATGCAAGAATCCTACTTCTCCTCCAGGCTGTGCCGGATCGCAGATATCTATACGTCATCTGTGTGCAATCTTGCGTACTATCATTCCGATCATTTTTTCTTTCCCTTTAGGTGAGTTGTTATGAAAATAAATCAAATAAAATTAATATAATTTTTTTTTTAATATCTCAAAATAACCTAAAAAAATAATAATAAAAAATATTTTTCCCCTTTATTGTTATGCTAAGTTATGAACAAATTTTAGATTTGTATAAAACTTTGTGAAAGAACCTATATTCAATTTATAATATAACAGATTCAAAGCTCAGGTTTGTGTAACAATTTCTGATTTGGTTAACAAAATTATGTTTCCTCGCAATTTCAAATTAATAGCTTTTATATGAAAAGGTTTTGTAAATCCAAGACTTTTCTAACCGTAATAATAAATCGAGAAATACTCTTAATAGAGTATCAAATGCTAGACAATATGCCTATGTCTTGCACATTTCTCACCTACTATAAAAGATCTTTTTTTACCCTCAATTTTCATTTTTAACATTTGTAATTAATAGTCATGGTTGTCACTACATTGCATTTTGCAATATCATAAACCATTTAGTTGGTTTTAGTGACATGCCATATTTTTCTATACTGACCGCTGTTTTCCAAATTTTGTGTTTTAATATAATAATATAATAATAAAAATTCTATCTATCTATTATCTATCTAAATTAGGGGTTCCCAACCTTTCTTATGCTCTGCACCCCTAAAAAAAATTAATATACCCTCGCACCCCTAAAAAAGTAACAATTTTTTTAAAGATTAAGAAGTTGAATTTTTTAAATAATTTTTTTTAAATATAACACGGAAAAACGATATGTTAACTCTCTCTCGCACCCCTGATCTAAATGTACCAAAGTCCTCACCGTAACTCTAGCTCTATCCCTAACCTCACGAGCGTCATTTTAGGCAAGATATATAAGGTCAATATATTGTCTAAGCAGTTCTTAAGGTCAGTTCACATAAATTTAACATTTTTCCAGGGGAACACTTCCGCATGAGATCGTGATCAGCCTGGCTTACCTACATGACGGATTCGACTTAGCCATTGAACGAGCGCTTCAGAATAGAAAATCTAAGCCTTGAAAGTTTTCTTGCAGCATACATCAACATAAATTGTGCAGTATTTTATATGCTTATTATTAAATTAAGGATATTCGTTGTTTTATTCGCATAGGTGTGGCGTCCAGCATTCATTCATATGGTTTTATGCAAATTTGTGCAAATTTTTAATGCTAATGCACATTTTCACTCGTTTTTTACACCCCACCAAAAAAATTAAACATTTGAATAATATAAGCCTAACAACACCAGTTTGAGTATAATAGCTGGTGTTGTATTTTGGGGCTTCGATCCACCCAGTTGAGAATCTCCTCTCCGTCTTCACCCAGTTGAAAATAAACCCTAAATTCAAAAAACAGATAAATATAACAGATATTTCAGCATAATAAAGATGCTTCTACAAATTTTGGTGCCATTTTTTATTTTAAGCATGTGTACCTTATTGCCATTTGCTTATTCCTAAAAGCCCAGTTAAAAATAGATCCAAATTCAAAAAACAGATATAATAGATTCACTGATAAGATATTTAAGCATAATAAAGATGCTTCTACAAATTTTAGTGCCATTTTTTATTTTAAGCATGTGTACCTTATTGCCATTTGCTTATTCCTAAAGGCGCTCGTTTTCCCAGTTAAAAATAAATTCAAAATAGAGATGTAATAGATTCACTGATATATTTCAGCATAATGAAGATGCTTCTACAAATTTTGATGCCATTTTTGTATTATTAGCATATGTACCTTATTGCCATTTGCTTCTTACTACAAGTGCTCGTTTTCATGAGATATGCAAAAACCGTCAATAAGAAGTGAAAAATAACCAGCATTAATAAAATTCCAAAATTTTAATTAAATTTTTAAACTTTGTAATTTCAGATATGAATGTACATACCGTATTTTCGCATTTTACTCATCCTGCTACCTGGGTGCATCTTATATTCGTGGGCGTCTTATCCAATTAATTTTTTACATGAATGAACGGTAAAATGTGTGATATTGACACAAACAAAAATGGTGAATTAAATTTCTCACCAGAACGATTATTACAGTTGATATTCACGATTTGCATTCGCTATTTTTCTCTCTAATTTTATCCTGCCAACCACACTCTGCATGTGGTATGTACTTTCGAAGTGTAATATATGCGGTAAATATAGGGTTTGCTCAGTTCGGCAGATGGCGAGACCATGTGCGTCGTATATTCGTGGGTGTCTTATATAAAATATTTTTACACAAATCGTCAAAACCCACATCTTATATATGGGTGCGTCTTATAATTGGGTGCGTCTTATATACGTGAAAATATAGTACTTCACCAAGATCTGTAAATACACTTTATTCTTTGCTCTCTGTTGTAGGATTAAAAATTTCAACTGTTCAATGTTCCTAAGTTCAACATTCCTTTGTGCTTTAACAATCGCATATGTGTTCTCCGTTGAATACTGGGAAACCATGTGCTGCTGCTGTGTCTATCCAAGTTTGATTTGTTTAGAAAATGCCAAAACTGTGTTGTTCTGTTCCACTGTTATTCAAAATAATATATAAGACGTGAACTAGAAAAATTTGTACTTATCTGAATACTTGATATATTTTATTTTTAAAAATCAAAATATTTTAGTACAATTAACACTATTCCTATTCCAAAATTCATTATTTTTTGCCACAACTCAATTTCTTTTATTCAAATTTTCTTTTAAAAATATTTGCCAATAAAATATAGATTTTAATTTCTTTGCTTAATACGCCTGATATGTTTTTTAATTTGAGCTTTGGTAGAAAGTTTTTGACTGCAAGTTTAGTCTTTTTTAAGTACTGTGGTTTTAGGCCGAATTTCAACAAAGTGGCAACATGCAGGCATGTTAAAGTACATTACATAGCTAAAAGTCAAGCCGACATGGTCGCATCATAAAATAAAAACATGTTGCATATTTACCCTCGGATTCACCCGAAAGCCGTTATCTGGCTTATACATGGACGCACAGTGGACCATGCCGGCTTGCGAGCATGCTGAACTTGGATGGCGGAGAAACCGCCCTGCACTGGCGAGGAGTTCAGCGCCCTCAGTCACTTACTCACATCTCGGATCAGCGTTCACCACTGCATTGAGGTGAAGTGATAATCACACGTGCAGAGTGCCGAAAACATGTGCTGCCGGGATTCGAACCCAGACCCTCAGTGAGCATAGATGACTAGCCGGCGGTTTTATCCACTCGGCCACCAGACAACCTATCATGCGTCATGTATAAGCCCGATACGGCTTTCTGGTGAATCTGAGGGTAATATAATACAGTAATCAAAAAAAAATCGAAAATCCAACTCTCTCCCCACTCCTGTGTTAGTTAGACTTTAAATTTGGTTCCGAGCGTGGATTTTTGCGGACTGCCTATGTATGGCCAGATGTGTATACTCAATATATACTGTATAGTACATAGAAGACACCCCTTTTCTTCCCTTATAAACATTTCTAAAAAAAGGTGTCTTACACTTTGTTCTTAGCTTTTTTTCTCTGTTGTTGGTACTGCAATTAACTTGCGTCTTACAATAGATGGCCGTCACAAAATCGTTCAAATACTGTAAGTGCTAGTGCTATCTGGCCAGTTTCATAAATTGGAATTCATCAAGTCAGATTTTTTTTAATCAATGTAACATTCACCACTCAGATTACAATGATATCCAATAGTTAGCTACCTCAAATATGAATACTCAGGATATGTACGTATAAAATTGATTTGCCCAATTACTTATTCTCCACTTTATAAGAAAGTTTATCTGAATACTGAGACAGTAGAGCAGCAAATACCTTTTGATCAAGTCGCACATAAATATATATATATATTTTATTATATTCAAATCTTGATTCAATAATGCATAGATTGGAAAGAAATGTAATAAAATAATAAACAATTTCAAAGACAAAAGATCAAGCCTGTTTCATAAAATAAAGGATTCGTCCAAAACTAGTAATAGGTAGATATATAGATAGATAGAATTTTTCATTTTCGCATCATTTTAAAATACAAAATTTCGAAAACAGCGGTCAGTATAGAAAAATTTGTCATGACAAAAATATTATACGTGATTAATCAAAAATACACATAATAATTTTAATAGTACAATTCCAAACAATCACAAGTCAACTTGTTAGATATATAATAACAGAAGATCAAATAGGATAAAATAAAGGTTTCGTCAAAAACTAGTAACAGGTAGATAAATATATAGATAGATAGATAGAATTTTTTCGTCATTTTAAAATACAAAATTTTGAAAACAGCGGTCAGTATAGAAAAATATGTCATGACAAATATATATAGGTATAATACAATTAACGAATCAAAAGTACCTAACAATTTTTTAATTGTACAATTAGAAACAATCATAAGTTCAACTTGAAAGATATTAAAAACAGGAGATCAAATAGGTTATTCAGCAATCAGCGCCTCTTTCTTATTTTTACATTGATTCCGGTTTTCGATCTCAGAATTATATCACCTAATAGACGCAAGTCCTCCGTCTTTTCGCATGATTCAATGTTGTAGTTTCGCAGGAAGTGCGTCAAGACCACTTTCTCTTCCATGAGTCCAAATCGCTGCCCGATGCAGTTTCTTGGTCCAGCAGAAAAAGGGAGGTATGCGAAGGGGTGTCGACCTTCAGAATTTTCGGGCCTGAATCGTTCTGGATCAAACCTAAGTAGAATATTTTATTTCCTTAATACACACAAAGAAATTTTATTTTTTTGAATTTTAGCAAAATGTCCCTTTACAAATGATTGCTAATCATATTTTTTATATTTGCATGTATCATTTTATTTGGAAAAAAATATGATTGCTAAATGTCCCGGATTATCTTAATACAGTAGATGCAACATTTTTTTGCAAAATTTTCGGAAAACCAATTTTGACGATCAAATGTTGGTCAATACTTGTGTTTTTAACGTTTAATATACAATTCACATTATCTATCATTTGTGGGGAGTTTTGTGCTTTTTTGAATCGTGAAAATTTTTTCTTCGAATCGAATCAGGCCTTCTAACATTATATGATGCAATTGCTAAGCCTGAGCTTTATTCTTGTTTGAGAAAACTGATAAAATGAAAAACTTCTCTAAATCTCTCATTAAACACAATCTATATATAAAATAGCACCTCAAACAAAGGTAAAAATAAAATATGCAAATATGAGAGATTCAATAAAAAAATTGTATGTATAACTAAGACATGAAATTGAAAACTAATCACGTTCAAAACTCCAGATCAAAGTGCCCATCCCTAGAGTAAACTGCACACAAATAAATCTATTATTTGTTTGGGACACACTATTTCAGTTCATTTACTCATTCTGATAAGATTGTACTTCATATTTTATTGGTTTTAAATTACCTTTTTGGATCTTCCCAGAAATTCTCATTGTTATTGATTACATAAGGAATAATTAGACATTCTGTGCCTGCAGGGATGTCATGTCCGGCCAATCTGTAAAAAACGCATTTGGTTTTTACACTGGAATACTGACAATACATGAATAAATCTATCAGGACACGAGACATTCGGAATGTGAGTACCAATGTGCACTTATAATAAGAAATTTCCTATGCAACTTCCCATCTGGTCCAGACAATTCCACCCACGAACAACCACACATTGTATTTCACTCATGACTGGATTAAGCTAGTCTGACTCCGCAGTATGGGGTTGCGGTATCAGGCTGTCCGGTGGCCGAACGGGTAAAGCCGTCGGCTGGTTATCTATGCTCACCTAGAGGTTCTGGGTTCGAATCTCGGCTTTACCTGCACAGATTTATTCAGCGCCTACACAGTGTTGCACACTTGTTGATCACCTACCTCACTTCATTAAATGCTGTGTTCACCCTTGAACCTTGACGTGAGTAAGTAATTGGGGACGCTGAACTCTGGTACAGAGCGGTTTCACGTGACTTTGGTCATGGTTTTCTTCCGCTATCCAAGTTCAGAATGCTCGCAAGCTGATCATGCGTCATGTATAAGCCTGCTACGACTTTCCGGTGAATATAGGGTAAATATGATAAATCAAAAAAAATCCACATCTCTGTCGTGAGTTGAGGAGAATATGAATGCATATAATCTGCCCATCTTCTAACATTTCTTAGAGAATGCGTTGTTTTTAGAAACAAACATCGTTTTCAGGATGCAGACATGGCCGCATCATGCTTCCATGTATAAGCCCGCTACGGCTTTCCGGGGAATCGAGGGTAAATATGATACATCAATCAATCAATCAATATGCTACAGGTGGGCAATAAATTGAAAGACAAAATTGAAACTTGCATGATAAAGAGATTGAGACTTAGTATACGAAGCTTATGCAAGAATATAATGTCATAAGTACCAAGGTCTGTACAGGCAGTGTTGGGCTCTGTTATTTTTTTTTAATTGCATTTTTTCTGAGATTCGAGCAAATCCAAAGTGGAAAAACGTGCAGTATATAAGCGACCACACTTGTATTTTATGGGGTGAAACACCGATTAACTTGGGTTTAAAAGTTCACGTAAAATTGTCTGCTAAATTGAAGCTTGAAATATAGACCAGAATTTTAGAGAGAGCTAGCAATAGGGGGTTCCTTTGTCTATCCTTTAGCTTGTGCAAAGCTGGCACCCTAATGTTATAAAACAAATGATAATACAGTGCAGTCAATACAATGCATGCGACTTATCCTTGATTTCAGTTTTAGATAGAAGTAGATAAAAATCTCACTTGCAATCAGTATGAAGAGTTCGACCAATCACAGGCACAGAAGGAAACATCCTT
>JAUELA010143820.1:0-14364 GCA_031471845.1 Boltenia villosa | reverse complement strand
ACCGATAACAAATTGTCAATTTAGCGGTGACGCGCAACGGGATTCGCCAGCGTAAATTGACGAAAACATAGGCACCTCATTACCTAAGCACATCACCACTGACATTCATGGAAACAATGAATTGTCAATTAAGCTATCAAAGAAATCACAAATGATAGATTTTAACTCACTTCAATTCATTGAGGTTTCCTTGTTTGCAGTGGAGGAAGAGCTGAGAAGTCATTTCAAGGAAAACTCGGAACTTACACAAAGAGAATCTGAAAATCAGGAAAAAAAAATAAAACTAAACTTTGTATCACATTATGACATCAATTGAGGGTAAAACTCTACTATTGCGGCATGTAGCTATAGACAGCGCTCCTCATTCCTCTTACTAATTTTCACTAATCACGAATATATAAAACATTTAAATGGTAGAGAGTTAGGGAATAATATAAAAAAAAGTACTCTCAATTGCCATTTTTTCCAATTTTTTGGCTCCCTTTTTATTTCACACTTCAGTGCTGTTGTTAGCGAGCAAGATGAGAGCCACAACACTGGAAGATTACCCCTTAAATAATGTGTTTCCTGGTTTAAGACTTAAAACAAAATGAAAGGTCGTAAAATAATTTTATTGATGAAATGAATCGAATCTCTGAATAACCTAGACAAATTCGTGACTAAGGCCGCCAAACTATAGGATTACTATATTTTATTGTGTTTAATTTCTTTGGGCTACAGCTGACTCGATGATCCTTTGGCCTATTCGTTGTTTCCCCTTCAATCCCAATCACAATTGCAGCACTTTTTATCATAAATATTATATTCATATATCTACTGCCTTTGTTATTGTGGACAATAAAAATTATCTGATTTTGATTCTCAACTAAGTTTAATAAAGACGACACTTTTAGCAGGCAACCCTAATTTACGGAGTTACGGATTTTACTCACTAATTTACGGAGTGATTTTTACGGATTCCGTCAGTTACGGACCGAAAGACTGATTTAATATCTAAATATCTATTACCTAAGCGTACTCTAACCCTCCTCCCTAACTAATACTGAATTTATTGATACTAATTTGTATTAAGATGAAACAAAATACGTAAATCCGTAAATTAGCTTTGCCCCTTTCAGCTTAACTTAGGCAAGCTGCAACGACCTCTAAGCTCTAACTTTTATTTTCCTTTGGTTCGGTCTTATATCGTCAACTATATGCATAGTTATGACCTATCTACACTGTGACAGATATGTATACGTATTTCCTGCAAATTTATAAAGTTATTATTCATCCAACGTCATAATATTCAACGCAATATTAATTTATTAGTCGAACTGTGACTGAACCTTTGCAGGTCACTTATACAATGGCGGTGATCGGATGATTTCAAAACAACAGGGTTGAAACGAAACTGAAATTTGATTAAATTTATTTATCGTTTTTATGGTTGAAAGTAGCGGAAATCAAACATTTGTTGCATAAATTATATTAACAATATGCAAATATATATATACACATAACTTTTTTTGTTTTAAAAAGTCAAAACATATTTCTAAATTATTATCAATTTGAACCCTGTACTCACGCATCATTACACGCATTGAACGAGCATACGCGACGATTGCAGACGAACAAAGAAAAAAAAGAGGACGCCCTGCCTTTAATCTGCAATGAAGGAACTAATTTGGTTGCGAGTTATAGCTAGATTTAGCGTCTTTAGCTTTAAAATGTGAAGCAAATAGCCTCATTTTCCTAATATAACTTTGGGCAAATCCTTGTTTTTCTTGCAGCAATCGTATTTTACAACATACACCACATCAATTTATATATTTTTACTTACCGATCGGATTATAGCTGCGCAGTAATACTTTGTGCGTTATTAGAGTACTGTTCAGCTCGTACAATGTCTATATATAATACTGAATAGCTTACTTGGCACAGGCATCACTTCTGCCGATGACAATTCAATATTTTTCCGAATGCTGATCGGTATGGCTACCCTAGCCTTAGCTTATGTAACTTAAACGTAAACATAAACATGCTGCATATTTACCCTCGGATTCACCGGAAAGCCGTTTTCTGGCTTATGCATGGACGCACAATGGACCATGTCGGCTTGCGAGCATGCTGAACTTGGATGGCGGAGGAAAGCCGTGACCGAGGCCACGGGAAACCGCCCTGCACTGGCGAGGAGTTCAGCGCCCTCAGTCACTTACTCACATCTCGGATCAGGGTTCACCACGGCATTTAAGTGAAGTGATTATCACAGGTGCGGTGTGCCGAAAACATGTGCTGCCGGGATTCGAACCCAGAACCTCAGTAAGCATAGATGACTAGCCGGCGGTTTTATCCACTCGGCCAATTCTGATTCAATAATATAATTCATGACGACATCTGCAACACAGGGAATCCTCTCTATCTCGGTCATAATTCTGAACACCTCACTCTCTCTCCACCATGTTGTCAATATACCATAGCTTCACCTAGATACCACCTGTCAATTAGAAACTTGACACTCAATTTTTTATTTGCTTTGTACCTTAACTCTTGGCATCATGACAACTTCTGCAATGATCAATTCAACTATCAGGCCTAGGTTTGCCAATTCGCCAAGTCAGCGCGCAATCTAGCTCTGCACGCAATTCTAATTTTTAGAATTAACACTTCTGTCACTGGATTGCATTTTACATACATTTTACATACATAAAACGTTTGGATAGTTTTTTGCAGGTGTGGGCAAACTTTTTTCTCCGCGGGCCTCATGCAGCATCTATGAATCTTTCGCGGGTCGCATTCTAAACTAAATTTACTAAATGTTATTTCCACACAAAAACGCAATTATTATTCATGCAAATGTATTATTTGTTCCACAACGAAAGACGCCTCGAATATAAGTCGTACAAAAAATAGTAAAAACTAATTATAAGCCGCGACTTATAATCGAAAAATTACAGTATTCAAACTCAATGAGATGTGTGCAACTGCACACAACCTGCACAAGCTTATTATAATCAGGACCTAGCAACCTAACGTGCTTGTATCTACACACAAGACAGACTGTAAATCTCATTGCAGTCTCGTTAAACGCGTTTTTCTGTGCTACACAAATGTCTGTACTACACAATTGACATCGAGTTGCGAGGAAGTTGTGCGCACAAAAAGTTGTGTGTGGCCCGCGGGCCGTAGTTTGCCACCCCTGGTTTAGTGTCATCCTATTTTCCATACGAAATAAACATTTCAATGAAGAAAAATCTACCATCTAACACCAGGCTGTCCGGTGGCCGAACGGGTAAAGCCGTCGGCTGGTCATCTATGCTCAAATAGAAGTTCTGGATTCGAATCTCGGCTTCACCTACACAGATTTATTCAGCAACTACAAGATGTCGCACGCTCGTTGATCACCTCACTTCATTATATGCCGTGTTCACCCTTGAACCTTGGCGTGAGTAAGTGACAACTGAAAAGGCCCTTGTGATAAAACGCTCTAATTGGCTTACATTACACGCCTTCGATAAGAATTTATATAAATAACTAAGGATGCAGTTCATATTGGATAACGGTTGAAACACACAGAATGCGTCAAATCTCTTTGTGAAATTGACTGACCATAGAGTTGAGTACTGACTATCCGACAATATCACGCAGATCACGAGAGGCTTGCGTTGCAATTGCTCTGAAACTTTTCGTAACGCAACTGGATTCGACGGTTTTCCATCAAGCATCCAGTATAATATAATTAAACAGGAATTTTAACGCATTCTGTGTGTTTCCAACTTTATCCATTTCTAAATTGCAAGTAGAGTCTATCTAGTTCAATTTTTACATACCCTTTTAAAGTGCTTATGATTTCAACAGAACCGTTTCTGGGTTCTGGAATTTGCGAATCCGATTCGAATCGCCCTTGATTCGAATCGGAAAATGTGATTCGACGATTCGGATTTTTTTAATTTTTTTTTTTAATTTTCCATATATGATGTTGCACCAAAATCAAAAATAATAATAACACAAGGCATTTGACCTTGACCTGACATTTGACCCTGAAAGTGCTCCCGTGCCACCTAGAAGGCGCTCTTTAGCCACAGGTTGGGAACCACTGCTCTAGATTGATTACTTCATTACAAGTTGAACAGCAAACCAATGCTCCGTAGGGTATCGGAGTGGAATACACACAGTCTCTTAGTTAACCCAGCTCCCTCATTTATACACAAACTGTATCTGACAATTTGACACCAATGATGTTATTAAATAATTATAATTTGTTATGTTTATGCTTGATTATAAACATCATCACTAAAAGTTTGCCTCTTTTTTTAATAATTCTTTTTAGATATATTAAAAAATTCAGTCTTGATTTTCCTGCTATTTCAGGTGGGCCGCGTAGCAGGCCAAAATGTTACAGTACAAAAAGCGACTACTGACGCATATTGAGTAGCATTTCCACCAGGGTCGTGGAGTCGGAGCAAATATGACAGGAGCCGGAGTCGGGAAAAAATGTACCGACTCCGAAACCTAATATGTTTGAACCATTCGAACTGGTTCCGAATAATTATTGAATATTTTTTAAAATTCAGACAGATTAATTTTCAACATTTGAACCTGTAACTTAGAGCCATAGCTTCCTGCAGTTGTATAGGCCTGATAAATCATGTCAGTTATTTACTATATTGAATAAAGGAGTCGGATGTTTGTAAATGGAGTAGTCGGAGTCGAAGTTTTTTTTTTTTTGATTGATGTATCATATTTACCCTCGGATTCACCGGAAAGCCGTAGCGGGCTTATACATGGACGCTGAGCGACCATGCCGGCTTGCGAGCATGCTGAACTTAGATAGCGGAGGAAAGCCGTGACCAAGGTCACGGAAAACCGCTCTGTGCGAGGAGTTCAGCGTCCCCATTCACTTACCCACAGCGAGGCTCAAGGCATATAGTGAAGTGAAGTGATCAACAAACGTTCAACATCGTGTAGGTGCTGAATAAATCTGTGAAGTTGAAGCCGAGATTCGAACCCAGAACCTCTTGGTGAGCATAGATGACCAGCCGACGGCTTTACCCGTTCGGCCACCGGACAGCCGTACCGACTTAACAGCACTGTTAATTTTACGCAGATTTATTTAATAATCAAAGAAAACAACTGTAGCTTGTCAATGAATTTACTTTAAGCATCATTCTTATACAAAGCACATCCATGTTATGATTCTTAACATCAAAGAATAATTGAATTTTTAATGAACACAGAACATAATTCAAAACATTTTTACTCATAAATGCAAAAAGGAACATTTTCACGTTATTTTACAGCAAATTCAGCATTTTTTTTGCCAGAAAACGTCAATTTTACCAGTAACTTTCTGATTTGAAGACAAAATTTTGAATATATGACATTTTTTCAGCGTTTTATAGGACACTGAAGGGCCTAGCATGCAGGAGTATGTACAAATTGTGGGACAATTAATGAAAATGTCGTTGATGGTCCAGTATATACAGAATTTTACACACAATCATGTTAAGATCAATCAACCATTCTATATATTTATCTAAACATCATACAAAACTATATTCTTGACCCTTTTCTTACATGTTTTGTTAGTTTGAAGAGGCAGCCAGTGCCTGGTGTGAGAGGGTTAGTATTTTGACAAATAAAATGGGGTGAAAGTTCACATTTTGATTTTTTTAAGAAAATAACACCAGCAGACTAATGAGATGAGGACAGAATATGAAAATTTGCAAAAATAAAATGATTTTTTGAGTTTTGAGGTGAAAATGGGTGTTTTTTTAATCATTTTTCATTAAAAATATCTTGAAAATCTGCAAAATATCACTTTAATAGAAGTACAGTTGACTGAACAGTAACTAGGATATAGATATTAGATAATAGGTTCAAATTCCACGCTTGAATGAACATTATTTTCACAAAATATTATACCTGAAATATTTCTAAATTGTACAACAGATTATATATCTGAATTTCAACGGAGAGAAACCATTTGGAACGCAATTTTCAACACAGCAAATACAATTGGCGAAGTACAGTATAGTATAATATACAACAGTTATAGATTTGTTTTCCAAATTATTCAATAGACCTGAAATATTTCTAATGTTAGATAATAGGAACCAAAATGAACTCAGAAGTCAGCACCTTTCAAATGAGCGGAAATTTTGATACAAAACCTTATGAATTAGGAAATTAGCAACTACAATAGCAAAATTTTCTAAAAATCATTTTCCAAATACTAAATGCAGAAAAAAAATCGATTATACTGGTATTATTATATGCATATATTCAATCAAGTTATCTGAAAGCAATTTAGCTAACGGCCATTAATTAACTCCTGTTTTTATGTGCTTTACATTATAAATCACTGGTACTAGTAGGACAGCTCATAATTTCGTCTTTTTTGGACAAAAATGCTGAAAAACGGTCATTTTTACAGAATTTACAACAAAATTGTATTTTTTTTTTTATGAAAAAGTGTTTTAAAATCAAAATTTTGATGGATGATCAATGATAGTTGGGGGTGAGATTGGAATGACCTAACAGTTCATGATGTTGCCCTCTAGTGGACAATCTAGATAATTACAGGCTTGATAACACAGACAATAATAATCACTAAGATACAAGCAACATATGAATACAATTGGGAGACTACTAACAATGTTGACCATAGAAAAATACAGTAACTTGACAATTTGTACCAGTTTCTACCAAAAAATAACATTCAGAATGAAATAGAGACATTTCGGAGATTATTTATAAGTAAAGTTGACCAAAGATGTAAAACGTGGCGCAAAATTGCAGTAACTGTTCCAGATTTTGCATTTTTCCACTTTTAAGACTATTTTTGTTGAAATTTTGGGCAGTTCTGACCAGTACCGACCAGTTTGAACAGGATTTAACCTGCTGAAGAGTTGAAACAGTATTTTTTAGTCTTTTTTTTATAGTTTTCATGAACTTTTTACTTCTTTTTCCCTCCCTTTAAGAAACTCCGTCGTTTCTTCGACTTGGGACTCGGGTCGACGTTGATTGATTGGCGCGTCGGTGTGCTCACTGCGCTGTTTATCGACGAGTCGAGGTTCAGTGACATTCGACTGATCCAGTTCTGCATTTCCTCCTGTTTCAATACAAATTCAAGCAATTTAGTGAAAAATTCAGGAAATATTAGGCTGGAAAAGTAAAATTGTTAGGACGAGGAAATATTATAGAGTTTAATATTTTGTTTTTCTCAAAATCTTCATTTAGAACAGGGGTTACCAACCAGGGGTGCGAGAAAGCATTTCAGGGGGTTTGAGATAGAGTTAACATTTCGTTTTTTTGTATTATATATTAAAAAATAAATAAAAAAAATTCACCTACTTTATCGAGAAAAAAAAAATTGTTACTTTTGTAGGGGTGCGAGGACATATTCAATTTTTAGGGGTGTGGAGCATGAGAAAGGTTGGGAAACCCTGATTTAGAAAATATGAAAATTGAAAGCAAATCTTCTAAAACAAAACAAAAAATATTATAGCTGTGAAATCCTAAATTTTTTTCTTTCAAAAAATAATCAGAGGCTGAAATAAAAACTGTCATATACATTTATATATCAAATCATATAACTGAAAGGATGAAAATGCCAGCAGCGCTATATCACAAAGCCTACAAAACGTTCAACCATTTCAGAAATGAATATTTATGAAAAATATTATTTAGCCTTTCCAGGCATTTAAATGTTTTGCCACTCAGCTTCAACACTGGAGTAACTAGTTATACTAGCGAAGACACATTAAAGATGAATCCGGGACATTCAGCCAACATTTTTTTTATTTGCATGTCCCTTATCCTAACGTTTACCCTAAAACAGGAGTGAGCAAACTACAGCCAGCGAGGTCTTCTTGTGCTGCCTGCGAACTTCCTCTCTAGGTGATGTCAATTTGTGCAATCCAGACATTTTCGCACAAAAAAAGCGTTGAACGAGACTACAATGAGATTTCGCAGCCATGTTGCAAACACATTAAATGACTGGCAATTTGAAGGATTTGACAGTCGTCAAAATTTGACGCTGGTCAAAATGACCGGCTATAAAATGACAGGAATATTTGTATTTTCAATGCGAAATTAAACAGGACACAAAATAACTCAATTGTAAAAGTTCGTTTTTACATATGATGAATGTAAAATTCGTTTTTCGAATGATGAACGTCTTTGTAACAAGCTAAGTAAGCTTGTAATTTAATTTATGCAGTGTCTTTAAGGCAAATAATTTGACAGGCCAAACGTGTCAAAATGACAGGCCTCTTAAAATTCCTCAATTGTGCTCTGAGAAGTTAGTGGCAGCCTACAGTTAGCCGCTTGAGAATTCATTAACTCATGTTGATCGATTTCGATTGCAAGACATAAGTGAGTTTTGACCTCTTTGAAAAATTATGTCTTAATGCCATAAATTACATCTTTGCTCGAATAAAGCAAATGGAGAAAAGTTATTAACATAACATAACATTTCCATCAACTCACATCATCTTTAGCTTGGAACAGATACTCTAGCCCAGAAGGAAGCTTCAGTCTGAAGACATGTTTGCGTTTCTTGTAGTCGATTGCGACCTCGCATCTGAGAAATGAAATGATTGTTAGCTAGTTAAATAGAACTTAGTAAATTTAAATATAGATAATTCGCTTAAATTCTTAGATCTGTCAACTTTTGGAGAACTTACTCAGTAGAGAAGGATATATATATATATTACAGAAAAAATTTTTTTCAGTCATTTTAAAATACAAGATTTTGAAAACAGCCATCAGTATAGAAAAATGTGGCATGACACTAAAACTAACTGAATGGTTTATGACATTGCAAGATGCAATGTGGTGACAACCATATATACACATCTTGACTCAAACAATATTCTCAAAATTGATAAGTAATATACCGTAAATTTCCGTGTATATTACGCACCCTTCATTTGTCACCAAATTAATAAAAATAAAATTGATAAAATTTAAAATTCCTTATAGCTATGTATAATATGACCAAAAATAATGCGTAATATACACAGAAATTCACAGTAATTATTGTTACGAATGACTTTTGGTCAATGTCTGCTATATTTACTAGTCACGAGTCGTTGCAGTCTGGTGTTAGTACTCCCGTGTTAGTACTCCCTAACTTGAGAATGACATTTCAACTGCGTACGAGACACATATTTGAAAGGTTTCACACTTAAACTTCACAGGGTGGAAATGCAGTGACTATCTATCCCATCATTCAGCCACTACAGTTATTAGTGATATAATTACAAAAGAATAAAAAATATCTAAATGACTCTCCTCCCTTGACCCATTTTATCCCATGTTCACCCCTAGTAAAATATCTGCTTCCTGTGTATATCTATCGATCTCTGGGGGTCTATATCAACCAATTTGTAATCCTTTTTGGGTGTGACCTTTTAGCTATGCCGGGAAATAATAATCCTTTTTCATGAAAATATGATTTAGGAATACCAGGGCCGAGTTTTTACTTTATTGCTTAGTTATTTAAAATTTAATAACGAATAATCACATATGGCAAACATGTTGGTTGGTAATGAAAAATAAATAAAATTGTAGGCAAGGTGTCGGGGGCAGTTTTCCAAGAACCAGTTTTTTACTATTCCAATTCCCTCCCACCAAAATCTGAATGAACTCCAAAACTTACTTTGCTTCCTTCAATTCAATCGGCCTCTCTCCATGGAAAAGTGAATCCGATTTGGCTCCTTTTGCATCTTTGTAGAATCGGAGATGTTTATCGATGATCGAGCAGTAGATGCTGTTCCATGATCTGGTGAAGAAATGAAACGTTAGTTTGCAAAAAAATAAAAATCGTGATTTTTCAAACGACAAATTTTCTCTGGTTTTGCTTGTATTGCTATCAATCACCATTATAGTATAATAATTTAAGGAGAAAGAATTTTAAATTATATTTTTCAAACCAGAATTCGATACGTTCAGCAGAAAGTCTAAACTTGCACTATTCTTGAAGGAGGGCAACAAAACTTACAAGTAAAATCATAGTTTCAAAAATTTTGTTGAAAAATCTTTTTTTGCAATGAAATAATTGTATCAGCTGTTCTTGCAACACAATCATAAAAATGCATAGTGATAGTGCCACCGTGTGATAGCTGCACCAAGAAGGCTCTTATTAAGATAGAATAGATATTAAAGCAGATGATCTCATGCATTGAATTTAGGCCAAGCAATTCAAGATCGTGAGATTTTATTACAGACAATATTGTATGTGACATTTCCTTGCAAAAATGTGAAAAAATATGAATTTTTTTTTGTAATTTTAACAATTAAAAATTCCTCTGCCTGAACGACCAACAGTTCGAATACTCCTTATTCCAGGAATTATGGCTTGCATAGTAAAACGATGATGTAGCAAAAGTCTTGGAACATTTTCGGTGTCACAGCATTATTCTGTTAATCTACAATTTATTTTTCTCAAGCGTCATGTTTAAATCCCTTCAGTAATGTTTGACTGAACCTATGTATGGAAAAGAAGTCCCATAAAAGAAATCCACAAACCCCAACCCCTTACTCTAATTGTGACCTATTTTCTGAATACATTTTTTCCTTAGCCAAAATATGATTTTTAATGTGACTGAGCATTTTTTTAAAAGGGTTCTTACTAAGATTCAAATAACTTAAATTACAAAATATTGGTATCAGCAACCAAAACAAACACTACCCCTAATTTTCACCTCTATTATATAATAAACATAATAATAAAAAAGATGTTGAATTTTTTGAGAAATATTTAGATGCTTTACGTTTTTAACACTAAGATTTCAAATACAGGCCATGGAGGTAGCCGACATTGATTACAGAATATCAGCATCCTCCCCCTTCTCGCATATCGGCTGACCCTAAATTGTATGCCTAAATTGAATACTAAATACCATGAAAAATCAACAGATTAAATATTAAATAAATTGATTATTCGTGAAGTTAGTTAAGAAGTCTCACCATGCGAAAAGTATTATAAGCAAGAAAAGTATTTATTTTCAGAGATTAAGATTTGAGTAATTATTCAGACAGGCAAAAAATGCAGATTTTCAGTAAAATTAGTCATAGATCAGAAAATTATCCTCAAAATTCTGATTTTTTTCAGATCATAGGCAGTGCAAAGTGATTAGTTGCAGATATTTCAGTCGCAGTTTCGTTTTAAACCTGTTAGAGGCCTTTTTGATGGGGCTAAACATCACAAATTTTCTGTGAAGAAAGCCGGAGAATTCTGGGTCCTCGCTTTGAGGGTTCCTCATCTTAACGGGGGTTTCTGCATCCAACGGCACCCCCTCGTCGACAGATTTTCGTTTTGATTTTGGGTCCTGCAATTTCTCTCTCATTTTTGGCTCCATCGCTGATTTAGAGTGAGGCTTTCTCTTCTTTTCCTCGTCAGATGATGAAGATGAGGAGGACGAGGAGGAGGAGGAACTACTCGACCTTTTGCTACTCCTTTACAAGGAGGAAATAGTAAAGTAAAACTTGAACCTCCAATTTTTTTTTGGGGGGGGGGGTCTAAGTCCTTACTCCCCCATTTTTTGGAACAATACAGCCCCTAACTGGCCCTTTGTGGGGTCAAGGGTCAATTATAACGAAGGAATGTCGCTGCAGTGACGTAACTGTCTGGTGTATGCTGTAATACACCTTTTTGATTAAAAAAATTGTTGTCGTTTTTTTCAATTAATTTGGTTTGATCGTTCTTTTTTAAATATTTATCTCAAGAAAAGAATCATGACCAGGGAGTGGTGGGCTGTTACGAAACACAAAGTAATTTAATAGCTTGGCAAAAGTGTGGGGGGGGGTCCGAGTCCTTGCCCCCCCCATTTTTGGGTCCCCAACCCTCACAGAACAAACTATACAGCCCCTGACTAGCCTTTTGTGGAGTCACGGGTCAATTATAAATATAAATTACCTGGCATTTCACAGCCATCGTTAAAAGTTTAGTTAATTGAATTAAAATTATCACATTTAATTGAACATATAAGAAATTGTGATCTATAAAATAACAACGACAACACTGTTAGAAAATAACCAAAATAAACATGTGGAAGGTTAATTTAAATTGTGAATTATTCCCAGAATAACTGAATTACCCAACATAACAAAAATAATGAAATTAGTTAAAAAATAGTAAACTCAAAATATTAGTAAAAAAGTGACAAAATAGAACTTTTGGCTTTTTTTAACATAAAAATATTTTGTAACAAAATCTTTTATGTCAAATGGAGGAGGTTCGGTGGGTCTATTTCCAGCAAAAATCCAATCCTTCAAACAAATCGGCGGGGCTCAGGATTGTGACCCCTAGATTTTAGATACAGTAATCTTCGGATTTACCCAAATTTAACCAAACAAATGGGCCATACCTTTCTTATACCGTTGCTATTTAAAGTTTATTTTATTTTATTTTAAGTTTCGGGTGATTATTTTTTTGCAGAATATTTTCCCAAATTTTTGGTACAAATTTTACAAAACGATATGTATATAAATTGTGACAGGCGGGGTTCGAACTCAAGACCTATGGATCAAACTTGATAATTGATAAATATGTATATATATATTTTTTTTTTTTACGATTTTTTTTGATAATGTCGTTTAATGAAGAAACAGACAAGTCACCAAACCTGTTGCTGGATTTCTTCCCTTCATTGTCGTGTTCTTGTTTTCTTTGTAGATTTCCTTCATACTTGTTGACTTCCGCGATTACTGAGACATCTAAAGTGTCTGCTGATTCATTGTGACTCGCTGTTGCGTCGCCCCCGCCAACTTCACTTTCGTCGCCATTGACAACCGGGGACTGGAAAATTAGTGAAATTAATTATTGAGAAAATTACAAGTTTTCCGAGGGGGCTGTTGTTGGGGGGCAGTTGTCCGGTGGCAATTGTCGGAAGTTACAGTTGTATATATATACCTTATTGATATGTTTTGAGCAGTGAGTGTTGAAAGAAGTCTGATGTCATTGAAAGTAAAAATGGAAGTTTTTCAAATTCAGGCACAAACAAAATAATACTATATTATGCATTCGGTTCAGGGTAAATATAATAGAAGTTCAATATTTGTTGATATAGGGGTTTAGAGTTAACATTTCAAAAATTATGCTGCAATGAACGTCAAGCTTATGAATTCCAATTTGAAGCATTCAGGGAGGAGTTTGGACTATATTTAGCAAAACTATCATCAGAATACATTTATCTATATTAAAAAAAATAAAACTAAATTTTGCTACCAAACAGCCTAATAATTCAATTTCATTGAGGCAAAATACCTTTTGTAATCAATATTCCTCTTATCCCAAAAATTTTTTTCGCTAAAATTGTTAAAAAGCACTATATGCTGAAAATTGCTCCCTAGGAACTCTTGCGAAATAAGGTCCATTGAATATTAAAAAAAAATTATAAAATGGTTTCAAGTTTTCGCAACTATAAAACTCGCAGACTATAAAAATATTGCGGGAAAATAATTAAAATATCTTCTCTGAATATATTTAAAAACCCAAAAGACAAAAATTGTTAATTTTTTTTGTTTTGTTTGAAATGTACTCAAACATTTCTTTACTTCTTAAGCTCCGTATACACGGGCAGTGAGTAACGCACAGATTTGCTTTGTTTGTTTGTTCAACCATCGACTAAACACGGACGTGAATAAATTTGAGTGATTTTATCTTCCTTTTACCCACTATATTTAATTTTTTTCAACGCGACCTGAGCGGCATATCGTAGCGTTCGAGACAGTATGACGTCGTTCTAGATCTGTAAGAGGAAAGCATTTCTTCGTCGAGAGTATCACATGCGACCGCATATTGATTAACAGTCGAAAAGACCACATCTACCACGTATATATGAACACCGGTTGCACAGTTGCAGCTGAATTATTCCAGGTACCGCTAACTAAATACATGTCCTATTAAATACAATTTGGACCAATTTTTTCCCTGCGAAACCACAAAGCTCAAATCGTTGTTTCATAATGCTGCATCTTGAGTGGAATATTTTGAATGAAATGGGGGACAATAATTTCTTTGATTACAAAATACTTCTCACGTATTTCCTCGCACGCCTCGGTGGTTATAACAAGGAACCAATCAGATCGATGCATTCAATTGCTCTCGATTTAAAATCGATTCGAAGCTTATGTTAATTCCGCCATGTAGACTCTAAAATTTATCCACGTTACAGATCTGAGCTTACGTTAATTTGCTAACATGGTCGTCTATTCTAGGCTTAATGCATTCTGCATAAAGAATTATCAAAAAATGGCATTTCAACTTTTATTCAGAAAGAAAAAGTAAAAAGAACATAAACCAACCTCTTCCACTTGTTTTCTTTCTTCAGTAACAATTTCAATTGCTTGTGCCTCTCTCAAACCTTCTTCATC
>JAUELA010143709.1:0-14366 GCA_031471845.1 Boltenia villosa | reverse complement strand
TCCTAATATGTTTGAACCGTTCGAACTGGTTCCGAATAATTCTTGAATATTTTTAAAAATTCAGACTGAGATTAATTGCCGTTGCCTACTTTGAATGACATTGTAATTCCACTATTTTGTTTTCAACTGTAACAAATGTAGCATTGGTTTTGTAAATGTTTGGCATTCAATTCTCACTTGAATCGACTGTTTGGATTTTCGTAGCATGAATTATTTAAATTAAACGAGGCAGTTGTATAGGCCTGATAAATCATGTCAACACTTGACACAGTTGAAAGATCAGCATTACTTATTAGTTATTTACTATATTGAATAAAGGAGTCGGAGTTGGAGACGAAGTTTTATGTATTGACTCCACAGCCCTGTTGAGAACCTCTGCCTTGGCGAGAGAACCTGTTCTCAAAATTTCTGAACCCCACCACTGCCTCCTGTCTGTGAGTGGAATTTGCGAATAAATAACCAAATCACCTCGAGCCTTTTCTTCATTTCACTTGTTTGGTTCAGATGAGGAATTAGATCTTTCAATGATTTTGTTATTTCCTGCTTCTGGGATGAAATCGTTAAATCACCTGAAAATATGCATAAAAAGATTATATTTATATACAGCACACAACCGATAATCTGGCGACCGATATTCCAGTTCCTTCAGATTTCCGGCTAAATTTTGGAACGCAGTTTCAAATTTCCCGGGTTAGCGCGTCACTGTTTTCGGGAGGTGCCATTCAATCAGATGTATGCCCACACTTCCGATAGCAAACAGGCATTCCTTCTTATTTATTTGCTTTAAAAAGGCTGAAATACACGCACGCGGCAATCTAAACTCACACGTTTCGAGTTTGGTCTGATATAGCTGTGCAGGTTTAGAACCACTGATATACAGCAAATAAAAAGTCATTAATAAAAAACATTCGGCAGTCCTAAGGTCCCATGGTTGGCAGATTATCGTGCCTGTCGACCTATGACCCTTACCTGCTCCACTATTCTGCTGCTTCTTAATTTTCATTTCTTCACGTAATATTTTTGCTTTTTTACAAACAGGTTTTGTTGGGTCTGGTCCTGCACCTGAAATAAGAAAAGAGATTTGATCAGTGTGTTCTCACTCAGACGCAATTGTTTTATTATATATTTATTGGTCTTAATCGTGCTAATACTAGGGCTGTTAATTCCGTGAGTTTTACAACTGGTTAACCAGGGCTGTGGAGTCGGCACATAAAACGTACACTCCGACTCCTCCATTTACAAACATCCGACTCAGACTCCTCCGACTTTACGACTCCGGTCAAATTATCGATTTTTAATGGTACCAAGTCCAACGGAATACTTGTGCAACGTTCAGCATTAGCTATTGATGATCGGACAATATTGAAATGACAATTAATAATCAACAGTTAACTAACAAGCTCAACAGCTAGGATTAACCGTTGATATTTTAACAGCCCTAATCAATACCACCACAATATTGATTTTTTTCGCCCTCAGGTTCAGCATGCCCACAGACATGGTTGCATCGTACGTCCATGTATAAGCTTTCTGGTGAATCGAGGGGGAATATTTTACATCAATAAAAGTGAACACCAGCACAATTTTGAAAACAGCGGTCAGTATAGAAAAATATGACATGACATTAGAGAGAAAAAATATTGCGCTAATACAACAGCAGTAATGAGTTCAGCATACTCACAAGCTGGCATGGTCGCTTCATACGTCCATGTATAAGCTTTCTGGTGAATCGAGCGTAAATATTTTACATTAATTAAAATAAACACAAGCAACAGATAAATAAACGAACATTTTGAGAATGTTTTCTTCGTTATAGTTGACGAAGTTGAAGGATTTGGTTGAGGTGTATTCCCATCATGGCAGTTCACGTCTGAAAATAGAAAACATTACAAATTTCAAGTTATGTAAGTTGCTCTATCTTTGAGTAGATCATTGTAAGGTGAGAAAATAAAAAAATAAAAATAAATAAAAAAAATAAATAAAAAAATAATGAAAATAAAAAAATGAGATGGAGCAGGTTCACAGATCAGAGAGAGGAAAAAATAATAATGTTAAAAAAACACAAAAGAGGATTATTCCAGCTGAGTCAAATAAAATGACATGAAATGGGAGGATATAAATAACTCCTGGCCTGGGACTCACAAGAATGTTTTCATATAGATCAGGGGTGCACGCACCCCTGAGGGTGCAAGAAAGCATTTCAGGGGTGCGAGAGAGAGTTAACATTTCATTTTTTTGTATTATATATCAAAAAATTATTTAAAAAATTCATTTTCTTTATCTTGAAAAAAATTGTTACTTTTGTAGGGGTGCGAGGGAACAATAATTTTTTTAGGGGTGTGGAGCATAAGAAAGGTTGGGAACCCCTGATATAGATCGACTAAAATTTTAGTACAAAGGGGAAATAGTGGAAAAATTAACAAATGAACAAATATAGGAACTGAATCAACAAGTAATATGTGTGAAAAAAATGGTAATTGCTGTCTTCAAATATTTTAAAAACTGTTGAATTTCCTTTATATTATCCACAAGTCAGTAGCTAGTAGGAAGGGGAAATAGTTGGAAAATGAGCCTAAAATAGCAACGAATCAACAGGCAAATTTTCTCAAATTTGGAAATTGCTGTCCGCAAAAATTTTTAAAACTCAATTTAAATTTTCTTTATATTGTTTTTTCTGCCATATTGTCCACAAGCCTTATTTGGGAGAGCCATGTTCTACTCTACGATATACACAACATAGTCAGTGTTTCATAATCCCATAACAATGACTTGACTTTTCAATGGAATATTTGGCAACACGAAATTGAAATGAAGTCGGATTTTAATTATACGCCATTGCTACGATACCAAATCAGAATTATTTTTATCGTCCACAATAACAAACGCAGTTAATATGGCAGACAAATGAATGAATTTAATAATGATGATAAAAAGTGCTGCAAAAATTCATTTCAATGAGAAGGTAGCACCGTTGAGCGACAATACAAACTATCAAATAAAAGTATCTTGTAACTTTATTATATATACTGTAATAAGAGTAAGACTATGAAGTTTTTTCTGTGACCTTCGCGGACCTGGTTAAGAACCCAGGGCACAATAGAGGCATTTTGAGAGGCCAGTCATTTTGACAGGCTTGGACAGCTGAAGCCTGTCAAAACTGTTGTTTGGCCTGTAATATTATTTGCCTTAAAAACACTGCATAAAGGCGTAAGTGCGAGAAGTGACGTGCAGAGGAGTATGTTACTTTCCTTTATAATGTCGCTTGTTACAAAAGGTGAATAGAGGACGTTCATCGTTCAATTGAGGTTTTTTGTGTCCTGTTTAATTTCACATTGAAAACACAAATATTCCTGCCATTTTATAGCCGGTCATTTTGACCGATGAATAGTCTTTTTTTTGTGCCCTGAGAACCCGTTCTATAAGGTCACCAAAGAGGAAGTATTGCTTACCAGAGTCTATTGTTTCCTCTTCCTTCTTTTCTCCCACTTTTTCACTCTTTCCTTCTCTTTTCTCACATGCTTTCTTCCATTTCACAATTTCCTCGTCTCCTGCAAGAGGACAAAAATAAGACAATTACTTTTTTCTCCATTTTCGTGAGACCCTGTTGCTGCCTTGTGATATTGCGTATATTAAGATTTTAAATATTCCAAATATTAGTAATGTTTCGCTGGTTTTACAAAACGTAAATATAGAGACACTAACACCAACCCTACCAGAAGTTAAAACAAGGTTATCTATTTTATTAGCACAGAAGTTTGTCTGTTTGTTTGTCTTGCAACAACGTCGCCATTTCTCAAATGATTTTCACCAAATTTGCCACGTCGGTTCAGACGTTTCCCAGAATTATTATATTTATTGCGCATTCACTGCACGTTGGAAATTTCTTCTCGTACATTCATAAAATTTATCAAAACAACCAAGGAATAAAATTCCTTTCTTTTCGCCCGCTAAAAAAATTCGTGGCATAGAAGAGTTCGGCCAAATGACTGGCAATTTGAAGGCTTTGACAGTTGTCAAAATTTGACGCTGGTCAGCAATAAAATGGCAGGAATATTTGTGTTTTCAACGCGAAATTAAACAGGACACAAAATAACTCCATGGTAAAAGTTTGTTTTTCGAACAATGAACGTCCTGAATTTACTTTTTGTAAAAAGCGGCATTATAAAGGAAAATAACATTCTCTCTCTGCCCGCCAGTGTGTATTCACACGATTTCATTTATATACAATATATTCCCCCTGTTTTCTACCTTTGTGTTATTTTAGTACCAAGACAAGCTAATTTATGCAGTGTTTTTGAGGCAAATAATTTGAGAGGCCAAACAACAGCTTTGACAGGTATCTACTGGCCAAGCGTGTCAAAATGACAGGCCTCCCTAAATTCCTCTATTGTGCCCTTATATAAGAGTTCATACCTTCTGACATGAGGAATCTCCTCATTTTATTCAAAACTTTTCTCTTTGATTTTGACAATCGATATTCCATTGCTCTGCATCGGATCGTGTACAATGGGCAACAAGTCTCTCGCATCATTGGTTTGTAGCAATATTTACCTGAGTGCAGTGAAGAAGAATATGTCATTCAAATATTTATTAAACTAGAAAATGTTGCCATGGAAACTTACCACTCCGCCTCCAACCCCTGTCAATCAATGCTTGGTAGTCAATGCAGTTCATATAGTGAGCCCACATTCCTGAAAGATAAAGGACAAAGTGAGAATAACCATCTGATAAGTACGATTTGATGAATTATGAAAAGAATCTTTGTGATTGTGGAAGGATGAGGATGTTAGTAAGAGAGTAGATGACAAGTAAGATGAATGAAGAGGAAAAGAAAACAAACTGAATTAGATACAAATGAACGAATTTTTTGTTCTTCAAAACTAACCATGAATAAATAATAAAACAACATATAAAATTGATTATTGAAATATTTAGAAAGTGTAGTCCAATGCTGAATGCTGCAGAACAATAAACAATCCAATGGAAAAATATTTTCCAAATTGATGAGATGTATTGATTTGTTTTTGCCTGTATTTGAGTCTTGCCACCTATAATGTCACTTAGTTTTCTTAGGTGACACAGCTCACTAGAAACAACCACTGAATCGTGAAATAAGGATAGCCTAAATAAGCCTTTTTTAAGTTGCCAAATGGGAGCCCAAATTTAAACATATTATTCCCCATTCCCTAACTGATAAGCACTGATCTGTGAAAAGTAGGAGGGCCATGTGCAAGCAATGAGCCACTACTGTGAAATTTAACTTTTTATATTGTAGGAGAGATGTGATGCCTCTAGTGTCCATTTCATGTTACCACTATAGGTTGTGCATAATCACGTGTACTAGAATTGCTACGAAGTGTATGTCTTGGCTTAGGTTAGGAGAGGTAATAGTATAACATCAATATTTGTTCAACGTCCACTTTAAATCACATGTTCATTTCACATTGTTAGGGTTAGGGTTAGTTAATAAACAGATATTTGGCGTACCGTTGTTAGGCTGGAGAGAAAAGATATGACTGAAATGTAACATCTGGAAGATCACCCAATATTTTCGAGATATGTACATTAAAAGCGTCTAACGTTACTCAGCCTTTTGTGTGTATTATGATATAAAGAAATGAATAGACAACAAGTCAAATGAGTGTTTATAAGATGAAAATAGGAGGCCCATGTGCAAGCAACGAGCCGCTACTGTGAAATTTAACTTTCTCATATTGTAGGAAAGATGTGTTGTCTCATTAAATAATGATGCCTCTAGTGTCCATTGCATGTTACCGCAATAGGTTAAGCATAATCATGTGTACTAGGATTGTTAGCAAGTATATGGCTTGGGTTAGGTTAGGATTTTTAATAGTATAACCAGGGCTGTGGAGTCAGTACATAAAACTTCGACTCCGACTCCTCCTTTTAAAAACATCAGAGTCCGACTCCTTTATTCAATATAGTAATTAACTAATAAGTAATGCTGATCTGTCAACTGTGTCAAGTGCTGACATGTTTTATCAGGCCTATACAACTGCAGCAAGCTATGGCTCTAAGTTACAGGTTCAAACGTTGAAAATTAATCTGTCTGAATTTTCAAAAATTATTCGGAACCAGTTCGAACGGTTCAAAACATATTAGGGAGTTGGAGTCTGTACATTTTTTCCCGACTCTGACTCCTGTCAAATTTGCTCCGACTCCGACTCCACATCCCTGGGTATAACATCAATATTTTTGAGATATGTACATTGAAAGCGTCTAATGTTACTCAGCCTTTTGTGTGTATTATGATATGAAGAAATGAATAGACAACAAGTGCTTATGATTAGATGAAAATATGGATTATTTGATGGATGCAAAAGTCATTGAAAGGATTTCTAACCTTGAGCTTTGGCAGTATCACCATCGCCGCAATATCCACAATGATAGCCTAGCTGGTCTGAGACTCGTTCCACAACAGTATAAGTATCCATGTAATAATATTTTACTGCAAATGCCTAACAAAGAGAAACTGTAAAGAGAATTGAGAAAAAGATGAAAGGAAGGTAGCTTGAAGATATGGAACTTGTCAATTTAAGTGGTCTCGTTGAAAACCTTGTCAATTTACTCCATATTGGTCCCGATATTTTCTTAAAGCATATTGTGACGGCATAAGTATTTAATATGCCTGAGACTGAGCCGAGTTGGGATTGCAATGAGATGCAGTCGTTTATTATCACTTTTCTCAAATCGTACGATATGAAAATAACCAACGTCTACTAAACCATGATGTTGTGTTGAAGCGAGATCCAGATAACTTGGCAAGCGTCGAAGGTATAACCGTAAGCTATTGCTCGCAAGGACATTTCTCCTAAAATCTTACATATTAAAGAATTGGCAACCCCTAAACTAACCCTATAACCTTAATCCTATCAAAAACTCCTTTTATGGCATGCAAACATGTCTCGGATTTCCCACCTGGTATCATTTTAGCATTTAAACAGGTAATGAACAAACGGATTCATATTTAACATTTGTAATTAATAGTCATAATTGTCACTGCATTTCATCTTGCAATGTCATGAACCATTGAGTTGGTTTTAGTGACATGCCATATTTTTCTATACTGAAAATTTATCAATCTTCTAGAAATATTTTTTGTTGTTGTATCTATTTTACATTTGTAATAATTATAGTTATGGTTGTCACTGCATTTCATCTTGTAATGTCATAAACCATTCAATTGGTTTTAGTGACTTGCCATATTTTTCTATACTGACCGCTGTTTTCCGAATTTTGTATTTTGAAATGACGAAAAATAATAATTCTATTGGGCAACCCTAATTTACAGATGAACGGATTTTGCTCAATAATTTACGGATTTATGGAGTTATTTTTACGGATTACGTAAGTTACGGACCAACAGATTGATTTATTATCTGAATATCTATTACCTAACCCTCTTCCCTAACTAATACTGAATTTATAAATATTAATTTGTATGAAAATGAAACAAAATCCGTAAATTAGGTTTGCCCATTTTATCCATCTATCTAATGTGAAATTATCCTTATACGAACCGTGAGTAAACCTTTCATTGCCTCTCTTGCAATATCCACAAGAACTATTAGGTCTGATTCCCCGATAAGAAACTTGAGTAGGTATTTCTCTCTCCATAATGACAAAATATAAATTTTATCAACGATGTGAATTGGAAAACCTAAAAGAAGTCAAGCCTCAGCGAACGAAGTCAATGACATTGCCAATTTTGTTCATAATTGGAGCCAATTTTGTTCATAATTTGAGCCAATTTTATTCATAATTTGGGGCAATTTTCTAAAACTAGAAGATAACAAAAACTGTAAAGAACTATATCGAAAAATACTAGAAAAAAATTTAAATATTAAGAATTGGTTATATTTTTAAGTGAATTCTAGTGTATCATATTCGATCTCAATCATTTTTGTCGACAAAATCTCAAAGTGCCAATCATCTTCATATTGTGTCATACTTTGTTTATCTAAATAATTTTTTTTTCTTCATATTTTTTGTAATCAACATGGTTGTCACTACATTGCATCTTGCAATGTCATAAACCATTCAGTTGGTTTTAGTGACACGCCATATTTTTCTATACTGACCGCTGTTCTCCGATTTTTGTATCTAAAAATGATGAAAAATAAAAATTCTATCTGTCTATCTATCTATCTAACTACATATCGTTTAGGGAGAATGCGATATGACTAATTTGCGAAATAACGAGGACATATTAAATATCAGATAATAAATTAATAATTATATTTCTGTATTAAAATGTAAATTGTACATTTTCCTGCAAAAAAAATCGCAAAATTTATGGAAATTTACAAGCGCTGATATCTTGAAATTACTGAAGCGTGAATTGCAAAACATTCACTATTTATCACTGGACAGTTAGTTACCTTTTGTGTGTTTTGTTGGGCAAACCTAATTTACGGAGTTACGGGTTTTGTTTCTTCCTAATACAAATTAGTATTAGTAAATACAGTATTCAGTTAGGGAGGAGGGTTAGGGTAGCCTTAGGTAATAGATATTGAATCAGTCTGTCTGTCTGTAACTTACGGAATCCGTGAAAATCACTTCGTCAATTAGTGAGCAAAATCCGTAACTCTATAAATTAGGGTTGCCCGTTTTGTTTCATTCTCTTTTCGCAAATAGATTATATCTGTTGCTGCTGCCATGCATGTCTGTAAATAACAGCTAGAGTAAGCAACGTGAATTATACTTTCACAGCACATAATAATTTGTCGCAATGAGTGGTGGATTGGCTCCAAGTAAAAGCACTGTATATGTTGGCAACCTGCCATTTCAACTGACAAACAATGACCTCCATCAAATATTTGGAAAAATGGGAAAAGTTGTCAAGGTCACAATTGTTCGTGATAAACAAACAAGGCAGAGTAAAGGGCTTGCATTTATTTTATATCTCAAGAAAGAAGATGCTTTCAAAGCTACCAAAATAATGGAAGGAAAAACACTTCTCGGTCGAAAAATAAAATGTGATTTGGCAAAAGATAATGGAAGAGCGAAAGAATTTATAAGAAGGAAGGAATATCGCAATAAATCTCAATGCTTTGAATGCGGGGAGGAGGGTCATTTGAGCTACAAATGTCCTAAAAATACTCTCGGAGAAAGAAAACCTCCTCCAAAGAAGAAAAGACCAAAAAAGTTTGAAAATATTTCTTCAGGTTCGAAAAGAAAAGCTGAAAAGGTCGTTGAAGAAGAGGATTTTGATGACAATGATATTTATGTTGAAGATGCAGCGCTCGAGAGTCTAAGTCGAGTGATTCAAGAAGAGAGTGAAAGATCGCATAAAGACGAAGAATCAAGAATTAAAAGTCGCAAAAAATTCAAGAAAGATTCTTATTTTAGTGATGAAGAAGAGCTGGATGATGATTGAAAACTACTACTTGTCGTTCAATGTGTTTTAAAGTCTTTGGGTGCATCCTGAGTAGCCTGAAGAAGTGGGATGCTCTCCAAGATGAAGTTTCAGGGACAATGTCAATGGCCAATACAAATGCAAGGCACGAAATAACGACAAGTCATCGGTCAAAATGACTGGCAATAAAAAGGCAGGAATATTTGTGTTTTCAATGAGAAATAAACAGGACAAAAAATAACTCAATTGTAAAAGTTTGTTTTTCATACGATGAACGTCCTCAATTTACTTTTTGTAACAAGCGGCATTATAAAGGAAAATAAAATAACATTCTCTCTCTGCATGCCCCTTCTCGCACTTACTCCTCAACAATTTTGACAGGCCTCCCAAAATTCCTCTATTGTGCCAATACAAATGCAGATTCCAGATATTTTTGTATGTTTTTAAGTGTTTTTAATACATGGGTTGTCCGCAGTGTTTGAAAATCTCCGGTTCATATGAATATGGGGGGAAGATCTTCATATGGACCCTGATAGTGTTCAGGTTAGGGTTGGGAATAGCTAACCCTATGAGAAATGATGAATTTTTTAACAAGTTGGTGGGGGTAGGATGTTCAAATGATCCAAACCTCCAAACTATTATCACATTTTACGTGTTTCCAGCTGCCATATCATTAGTCTACAATGGTACGGATTGCTAAAGTAAAGGAAGTCCCAGGGACAATAGCAATGCAGATCACTCGGAAAATTTTCATAATTCAACATAGAAGCTTCACTCTAGGTTCATTTGAAAGAGGATCGAGGAGCGAAAAAGTTATCTTTGAACTTTAGGTTAAAATCGCAAACAACGTATGGTGATATACATGTCTCGTTGTATTCTTTCAATTCCACTTTTTGGCCTGTGATCTGGTTCTCATTATCACACAAAAATCTTGGATAAAAACATTATTATCAAATTTTTGAAAAAAAGTCGATTCAAGCACTATTATTCAAATCAGCAAATTGATATATTGTCAAGCACATAATCAGTTCAGAAATTGGCACAAGCTGGAGGGCACAGGAAATTAAACCAGCAGTCGTTATACAGCAGTTTTGTGACTAATCAGAATATTTTACAAAGCTTCACACCCTGAGCCTTCAAACTGTTATCAAATGTTGTCATTAACTTTGACCATGACCAAAAAAAAAATCAAATTTGCTTTAAACCAATTAGGTTCATTTTTCTTAGTGACTCTATTAAATTTGTTCTGTGCATTGGGAGTTAGATTTTAATTTTTTGAAGTGTGAGCTGGCAATTTTCAAATGAGGAGAATCTAATGTCCAATTCATTGATTATTAAATAGGTGGATTTAAAATATTATTAAGACTCCATAATACCCCTGGTATAATGATGACTGACCATCATGGTTCATTGCAATTTTAGAAGATAAATTGTAGTTTTTTTAACCATTGAATCAATGGCTGTGAAATAATATAAAAATCGTCAGACATCCATCTCAAAATCCCAGAGTTCATCTCCATGAGTCGCGTCTCATCTGCTGTTGCTGTTCCCTCGGCATAGAGATCGCGATATCCATGAAGTCGCCGATCTGAAACTTCTGATCACTCAAAGAAATATTGTCATCAGGTCCTTTCAATCCAGCGATCGTGCGACCGATGTCTTTCATTCTGAAATAAGACAAAATGTCATTTTTGAATGATCTTACTCCTGCTATCGCCAGAGATGGGACAAAAATCGAGTCAGAGTCATGGACCTAGAGCAGTGGTTCTTAAACTTTTTCACTTCGCGTCGCACAAACTAAGAAACTAAGAATACAAATTGCGGCACACTTACTACAAAAACAAAGTTACTTTGAAAAATTTTATTCAACAAATTTTAATCCGATGGGTGTGCCTGTTTTTGGGAACAAATAAGATTGAAACGAGGTTCCGCCGCTGCCAAGCACACCCATATTTCGTCGTCAATTCCAAGAAGTCTCTCCCATTTGCTTTTAATTTCTGTCAGAGTAGAAAATCTGTATTCACAGAGCCATGAAGATGCAAATGGCAAGAATATTTTGATGGCTTTTGAACCGAAAGCTTGAAAAAACGTTCTCTGTTTTTTTCGGTGTTCACACGTTTACGTTTGTTTTAAAGGCGTATGGGCATTTTGACCTGTTGTCTATTTCCTGCTTTATACGCTTGTGTATAAGTTTGGTAAATATCTGGTACAAAAAAGAGTGACTTATACACGCACGCATAAATAAGGTAATCGGAATAATACGAGCTGTTTCGTATGCTTGTCTGCAAGCCTATTTGTAATACGAATAGCTTATTTTTCCAAATTCCAAAAAGTTCCGCGGCACACCTGAGAATCTCTCACGGCACACTAGTGTGCCGCAGCACACAGCCGCGGCACACGTGAACATTAAATACATTGCTACGTTAAAATATATGTAACTAAAAACTCTCACACTAAAAATGCGACTCGAGCCATTACAACTATGGTTATCACTATATTGGCTATGTACGTGCAAAAGTTTTCCCTTTTTTTTTCTCTAACCGCAAGCAGCGTCCATAAACTAACGAAAGGGTGACGGTGACAGAAAAAAAATGCACTGGGAAGTTGGGTTGTAGAAAATCCTTTTATAGTAACTTATTATTACAGCATTTTATTGAAGGCTATAGCATACATTCATACCTTTTCCCGTCCAAAATAGCTTCTTGAACCTATATAAACCACGACATTAGATACAATTTCAGTAGCGTTTCATACTAAATTACAGGGTGTTATTAATTTGCATGTTTCCTTTTGTGTTCGAACAAGACTATGTCTGATATTGTCAAAGTTCGACCCTTGAAATCAGGGTACAGCACATTATAACACCCAAAGTGCATTTTATAGACAAATTAATACTCTGTACCTGAATCTTCCACCTCTATCGGCAAAAACTGTCGCAAACTCAAACTTTGTTCCTTTCCTTCGAGCATCAGGGTTGACCTCCTTCACTAAGCTCGTCAGTTCCTTCAAAGTTGCATCCATCCTGGAATTAACAAAAAAAAGGTTTGAGAAGTCCGTCGGACATTGACTAAAAATAGTCTAGATCCAAAGAATTCAACTTCATTAGGTGCTGCTCATTTTATCAAACAGCTATTGTGACTGAGTTAAGAATGTCATAAAAAATAATAACGTGTAGCTAGGGATGGGCATTTTCGAATCTTGAAAAATTTGAATATTTTTTGCCGAATCGAGTCAGGCCTTCTAATAAAAAGTAGCGGATGCTAAGATTTCACTTCATCAATCACAAAAGGGCATATTAGGCTTTAATCCTATTGGAGTGGACCGAGAAATGAATTATCTTCTACAAAAGTGAGGAAAAATCCAAATTTCTCAAAATATAAAGTAAAAGAAAAGCACAGTAGCACATCAAACGATAGTATGAAAGTGTAAATATGAGAAATCTTATAATAATATGGAACTAAAAAGCATTTTTGGTTTTGGTGCAACATCATATATGGAAAATTTACTAAAAAAACATTAAAAAAAAATGAAAAATTTCTGAATCGTCAAATCACATTTTCCAAATCGAATCAAGGGCGAAGATTCGATTCGAAGTGCCCATCTCTACGTGTAGCTAAAGCTGATGTTTAAAGTTAGGAAACATATTATAGATATCTTGAAGTTTATATATTTACATTTGGAGAATTATGTTGTGATCGGTAAATTCAAGAATATTGACGTTAATGAAATATTAGCTCATAGATATAGAGAAGTTTTAAAGTAAAAGATCATTTGTTTTATTGTATACATTTACACCAATATGTTTTTATTTGAGTTCATTTTATTTACAAGAAAAAATAAATGAAGAAAAATATTTTGGACAATAATTTGTAGGATATGGAATATTTTTTTCTCCCAGACGCTGGTTTTATCTGCCTATTCTTCCAGCACACTTTTTGCCTTATATAAATAAAAAAAATCTTTTACTTTTCTCCCTATTTTCATAATTTAGATTTCTAATTAATGGTCATGGTTGTCACTGCATTGCAATGTCATAAAATTCGGTTGTTTTAGTGACATGTCACATTTTCTTATACCGCTTGTTTTCAAAATTTTGGATTTATATTGACGAAAAATAATCATTCTATTCATCATTCTAATCATTTACTCTATATATAAATAAAACAAAATTTGAAAATGTTTGTAAATATGACATCACAGGCAGAAAAGTGGTGTTCTGCGAATACGGAGAGACCTGATATTACAGCTTGATAGCAGAATCAATTAGGCGTACTTTCAAAAGATTTGAAGGCGTTCTACTATTTCTACCTGGTATTAGAAGATAACACTTCAAAAATTCGAACATTTCCTGAATATTGGAGAATAGAAGTAGGATAACCGAATAATTTCTCAGATTTTATGCGTTATTTATTACGAACGCGTTTTACATCCTCTTTCAAATGAAACTAGAGTGAAGCTTCTATGTTGAATAATAAAAATCTTCTAAAAATTTTCCAAGTGATATGCAAATTTGCAAAAATGAGTGAAAAAATATTGGCTTTTTTTTTAAATTAAAATTACGCATGGAAAGGGTTAATGAAAACTGGCTTATTCTAGACGAGGAAAAGGGAATTTGCATAAATTTCCATTAACTTCCTGAACCCACCAAGTATAGATCTGGAGTTCATTGCTTGGGATATTTCCTCGTTCAAATTCATTCATGTTGTGATGTCGATTGTTATTTGTGAACACTCGAAGCAGTAGAGGGCAAGTTTTTTCTCGATCAACAACGACCTTCGGTTGCTTCTCTTCTGGTGGTGCATCCTGTGCTACACTGCGGAGTCGATCTTCAACAGAGTTGGCTTGAGGCATTCTGTACTATTAGTATTGCTAATATTTTCTTTCTAAAAATCAATGCACACAAAGGGTTTATTTTGATTGATTGATGTATCATATTTATCCTTGATTCAGCGGAAAGCCGTAGCAGGCTTATACATAGACGCATGAT
>JAUELA010143599.1:0-14379 GCA_031471845.1 Boltenia villosa | reverse complement strand
ATAAAGTACCC
This sequence comes from Boltenia villosa, assembly GCA_031471845.1. Lineage (NCBI taxonomy): Eukaryota > Metazoa > Chordata > Ascidiacea > Stolidobranchia > Pyuridae > Boltenia > Boltenia villosa. Next base: position 14,368 of record JAUELA010143599.1, on the reverse strand, counting down.
CTTCACCCAACTCACCACAGGTCTCTTCCACTCATGAACCTTTAGTGAACTCGGGAGCTCAATCTTTCCTTCAGGATCCTCGAAGCATTGAAGACTTGGACTCTTCCCTTTCTCTTTGCCTTTCGCACTCGAGTCCTGGAACAAAAGTCAAAATATGGAATTAATTTAAATTCTTTACAAGAAAAAAGAGAAATTTAATTCTTTTGAAGTTTGTAACAGTTCCAAGCTTTTGTATTTGTTCACATGGAAAATTAATTGAACTTGTTTGTAAAATTGTTCGGGAAACTCCAATCAACTCGAAATATTTCAACTGCAGACTCCAACACTCAAACTCTGACTCCGGAGCCATGATAGCATCAACAACAAGAAAAAAATAACTTGGCAGTGACCTGGAGTTTTTGGGATACAACTGGACCTCGGTGCTAAACTTGGTGAAGATCCGTCAAGAAATGGTGACGTTGTATCAAGACAAAATTTCATTCTTATAATATAGATAGGACAAGGACTTCAACTTTATTAAAATCTTTTGTTACCCATTTCTCAGCATTTATGTCTGCCTCTGTAAACTCTGGCCAGATTGGGAAACTCTTCGGTTTTCCTCGGCTATCCACTGATGCAACACTGCCCACTAGTGACGCAGCTCTGAAAATATCAAACATAAAATTAGTTGCTTTATCATTATGGATTTAACAGTCTATTGGAGCACACAAATTTGTGAAATATTATAAATTTAAAAACCAAATGTTAGTTTTTGTTAAGATATGTTTATATCTGTTAGAAGTAAGTTGAAAATGGATTATGCAACGAAAGATTCAAAGCATATTTCAGGGACACAAAGAACAGAATCACAATCAAGATTCTTTTAACACACACACATGCTCACATTAGTTTGGGTTATGAGGACGAGGGATGTAAAAAAATGACAAATAGTTGGATAGATTTGAACCAAGACAATTATAATTCAGAAAGTGTACGCTCTAAACAAGATTTTCTTCACACACACATACGCAAACATACATGTCGCTAACAGTAGATAATTTCCCTTAGTTTAGTGTGGTACCCTTGAGCAAGGTACATATTCAAACTACTCTGATGAACTTACACACTACATAGCCTGAATGACCTTAGATGTCGATGGGCTTAAAGGCCCATAAAACAACAACACTAGACACAAAATAATATAAAAAAATCTCCAACAGTATTTATCAGCTATGCTGGTATTTTAGATGTTATTACTCGTAGCAATACAAGGTTTCAAATGTCAAAAGAATTAACACATAACATCAGTTGCTAGAATCTCCAAAACCTCTAAAGTGGTCTATTCAGAGGCCCGGCCGCAACACTCTGAAAGCGCAAATCGGCGTTGGAGCATAGCGACATCATAGTGCCAGTTTTTCAATCACAAGTATTCAGTACAAATAATAACAAAAATATTATCATTTCATGAGGGTTAGGTATATACCATCAAACCAGTTCATCAATATTTTACTGGCATTTTAATGTTGAGCCTTATTTTTTTCTTTAATCAGTTCACTTGGAAGTGTAATCAAACCTTGCAACTACGGACAGGCTCTAAACTGCGGACATCAAATATATTTTGATATGTTCAGCACAAACGGTTAAGTAATGTCGATCAACGATATTAAAAACGTGTTCACATTGTTGTGGGTATCTAGTTACGAACAGAAAGAACTTAAAAGATTTCAGAACTTTACACCCTCCCCCCTCTCCGGACAGATTTGGCACCCATACTGTCTGTACCCTTATGTCCACATCAGGACCTTGCCAACTTGTTGGCATTAGGACCAGTCTGGGTCTGAATATATAAATCCACATTCATGCAGTTATACCTCGTCACCCTTCCTTCAATAATCCCCGGATACAAACTCCTCCTGTGGTCCGCACGGAACCCATGGCCATCATTCCGTGCAACATAAGGAAATGACATTCGACCTCTTGCATTTCTTGGGGTCAGAGGTAAAGGGTCAGCAAAGTTTACTGACTTCATTGCGAGGTTTGAACTTAGTATGGGTTGAATGTTAGTTTATAAATCAAAGTATCTTTAAAATACTCTATTTTTTATTCAATAAGTATCTCCTCTCCTAATTGTTATTGTTGATATCGGTACAATTACAACACCTTCATGTTCTCAACTCAAGGTATTTTTTATTGTAAAAAAAAATCCACAAAGCAGCAAATTTAACCCCTAAGTATGTAAAAATTACCCCTGGGGTAACATTACCCCTGGTCTAGAGGTTGGGTTTGTAATGAAATGATCAATCAGGGCCTACACTCTACCTAACTGAAACTCAACTAACCTTTGTTATTATGCAATTTTCTAACAAAAATCCTTCAAAAAAATTACCCAATGGTAGTCTATTGGTTTTGTCGGGTTAGAACAAGAGCCGACTGCACCTGCACAAATTATATGCAGCTATGTATTGTAATGACCGACCAAAGCCAGATTCCTACCAAGCTGCAACTCATCTAATCATAAACTCATCTCATCTATTTCTGTTTTTACTCAATTTTTAAATAAAAATTCTTCAAAAAAATTACTCAACAATAGTCTATTTGCTGAAGATCGTACAGCTGATTCGTTGTAAAAGCTTTTTACTCCGCTTACCAAGAAGAAGAACGACATTGTGATTTAAACAGAGAATGTAACTTTACAGTTGTGTTCCAGTAAAAGAATGGATTTGGAATATACATTTATTTGTGGATTAAATCGAATCAAAGGTGCAAAGTAAACAAACACAAGAGTTGATTAGCCTTAAACTTGGCTACGGCATCCATGCTGCTGTTTAAACAATGGTTGTTTATTTAGTATAAAGATTCACAATGGATGAGAAGATGTTGGCGACCCACTCCAATATATTATTAGCTCAAGTTCGAATGATTAGTGAAAAAAATGTTGCGTTTAAAAATTATCTCCTGAATTTGTTATATCCCAGTGAATATCTCTGTTACTAAAACAACTGCCAATTCTCTCTCTCTCATAACTGTCAATAACTCTCTCATTATTGCCAAGAATTGTAATAAGTCGTCTCATTTAATTTCTTGTCTCAAATTCTATCTTGTCTTATAGTCAAGATTGATTGGCTTATATTCCAGTATGCAGTAATTTCTATAGCTTAGTATAACACTTCCTGATGCCAAATGTTTGTGAAACATCTCAAGTTCAAAGAATTAGCGAAAAAAAAATGTCGCATTTGAACACTATTTCCAGAATCATTTTTTATTACCTCCCAGTGAAACCAAATCGTCTGTTACCATGACAACTGCAAATTCTCTCTCGCTCATATAACTACCAATAACTCTTTCAATATTGCCAATGTAGGAATTCATGCAGCAAATTGTTTATCCTTCTGGTTCATTTATAGTACCATACATGCCTGGGTTCAAGTCGAGGTTTTCTATGTAAAAAGTACTTCAAAATAACGACTTATATTGAAGTCAGATATAAGTTATATTTTAGTCATCTCATTTACTTTGGTTTTTGTCTTAAATTTTGTCTTGTCTTATACTCAAGAATGACTTATATTCCAGTACTACAGTACTTTCTGTTGCTTAGTATAACACTTGCTGATGCCAAAATTTCCAATGGTATGTTTGTGAAACATCTTATTGTATTAAAGCCAGTGCGTACGTGTGTATTGCTCTCAAAAAGCTCGCCAGCTGTGTAGATCAAAGAGAATTCAATTCATGAGAAAATTTCCCATAATTCTGTTTACCTAAAAGATATAAGTGTCATGTCTAAAGATAATATTTTTAAAGGCTCAATTTAATTGGCCAAAGTTGCCATGGAAACACCCTCGAATGCTTTCATTTCTGTCAACTTTTCAGATTAGTGTCGAACGACAAATTTATTTACTGGCAAAGTTCCAATGCTTGTTGATTTTTCAAATCCTTCAGCAAATATATGGTGGATGATTGAACCCTTTTGTGAGGACACAGTTAATTTTGTTTGAAGAAGAAATATCCAAGCATTTGTATTTTCAAGACATAAAAGTAACTTTTGTTTAGAGAGTGTCACAAAATTTTTTCACAAAATATATTTTTAAAACAGATATCTATTAGTTGTTGAAGAGTATATATAAGTGAAAAAGGATAGAAGGTGATGCAGATCAATACAGGGCACAATAGATGAATTTTGGGAGTCCTGTCATTTTGACAGGGATGGCCAGTCGAAGCGTGTCAAAACTGTTGTTTGGCATGTCAAATTATTTGCCTTAAAAATTTTCCTCTATAATGCTGCTTGTTACAAAAAGTAAATTGAGGATGTTCATAGTTTGAAAAACGAACTTTTTCGTTCATTGTATGAAAAACGAACTTTTACAATAGAGTTATTCTGTGTCCTGTTTAATTTCGCATTGAAAACACAAATATTCCTGACATTTTATACCGATGACTGGCCGTTATTTTATGCCCTGATAATGTATAATGATTGGTTGAGAATACTTGTGGTCACACTAGAGCAGTGTTTCTCAAACTGGTTTGCGCCGAGATGAAATTAGATGCGCCGCGAAGATTATGTTTCAAAATGTGAAAATACAGACTGAAATTCGCGATAACCTATCAAGCACATGTTTCTCATTGATGATTTTGCTCCATTTATTGTAAACAGGAGTAAGAAAATGCAATTCTTCTGTATTTTTATCTATACTATCACTGCATACTATGTTAATCTATAAATACTTATTTTGATTTAATGTTGAAAGTGCCCCAAAATATTTTCACATGTTCTAGAGTGCGCCGTGAGTAATAAAAGTATTGGAACCACTGCATTAGATCTACAACCAGGTGGAAGGGTAAATAAATTGTGCACATGGTCTCTCACAATTCTTGGACACTGATAAGCTATGAACCACCAATCTATCTCTAATACTTATCCTTACCGCTGATACCAAGTACTCTTCTCTGTCATCTTCTATTTAAAATCTAAACATATCGACAAATCTCACTGATTTCAAAATTAGTAAACCACTTAACATGGGTGACAGCTGACTTGATGATGTTTCTGTCTTATCGTTGTCTCCCAATCAATTCCCTTCTCATTTACAGCATTTAATATTTACTATTTTTTTTCGTATTGTCAGTGACATTTATACCGTATTGTTTTGTTGACGATTAAAATAAAAGTGATTGATTGACTAAATACCTCTCCAGCCCAAGTATTTGAGAACAATAAATTTACATTGAAAAAATGTAGAACTGAATAGTCCACAAGACAAGTAAGATGTAACACCATGTCCTTCCTGTCTATCTTTGATGGAAAAAGTTGTGAACTCAATTTCTATTACTCCAGGAGTGCACAACCTTTTCGCTATTGCCGGCCGAATTTCGGACTTTATTTTCACTAATGATTACCTAACTTAATGTACATGTGCACAGCCGCATGGGTTATTATACACGGTCGCGTGTGGCCTTACGGCCGCAGGTTGTGCACCCCTGCTCTGACCCCTGCTCTAAATATAAGAGAGGATTAAAAAGATAGAAAGCTTTTGACAGCTCTGGGAGAAGGAGATATTATGCAGCTCTGGCAACTAAAGGATATCGCTGTAACGCTCCCTGCCCCTCTATCCTTACAATAATTCTGTAATTGTGTATCTCTGTCCCTGCATTTTACTCCTTACTATTGAGTATCATAGGTAGGAATAATAATAATATTAAATTCAAATCAAATTCAACATTGTCTTCGCCAAACATTCTCGCACAAAGCTACTGTCATTGTCTCAAGTTAAGTCAAAAATTTGTCTCTGAAAACAAACACTTATTATTTGACTTTCAATCTTTTCTTCAGATATAAAAATCTAGCGAAAGCTTACAAAATAAAACTTTTAATTGTGTACGAACAAGACTATGTCTGAGATAATAAATTTAACCTGAACTTCATAATTTTTTTATATCAGGTTTTCTTATTAATGAAAATTAAATCCCTCTCCCTCTTTCTTCTACTTCTAAATATCCCAGAGTCATATTAATAATATATAAGAACCATAAAAATTGTTTGAACATCTCAATGATTATAATAACACAATTCTCTGCAATTTGTGGTAGCTTTTGCATGATCATAGGTAGGAATATTAATATTAAATTCAAATCAAATTCAACGTTCTTTTCACCAAACATGCTTGTACAAAGCTACTGTAATTGTCTCAAGTTAACACGAAAATTTGTCTCTGAAAACAAACTTTCTATTTGACTTTCATTCTTTTCTTCAAAGCGGACAAAAGGGAGCGAATTTTATGCCGTTGCCATGGTAATTATCTCTCGTTGGGCCCATTAGCTTCTGAAAAGTTGTTATAAAACATCTTGGTAAATATTTAACGGCAAACAGAAGTGTTCACTTGAACAAACAGGAGTTACAGTCAAGGAAAATTAAATTGTCTGACCGCAAATTGAAAAGAATCGTGTTATTATAATCATTGAGATGTTCAAACAGTTTTATGGTTCATATAAATTACTAATATGACTCTGGAGTATTTAGAAGTCGAAGAGAGAGAGAGAGATTTAAATTTTCTTCAATTAGAAAACATAATATATAAAAAAATTATGAAGTACAGGTTAAATTTATTATATCAGACATAGTCTTGTTCGTACAATTAAAAGTTTTATTTCTTAAGCTTTTGCTAGATTTTTACATCTAGCTTCTCCAGATGAAGCATAATAAATTACATTATAACCAGTGGTGAGCTATAGCCGGAACGCATCGGAACGCCGTTCCAGTTGTTGAATATTTTATTGCATTCGCGTTCCTGTTGTTGAAATAAAATGATGTCATGCAAAGCTTCGTTTCTCTGGTAAACTAAGTTAATAACTGTACGTTTTGTTACGTCATAATTCATTTCATGTCGAAGCAGACATATAATTTGTACAGATTCCCTAGCCCTATTTTTGCCACCACATGAAACGGAACCCTAACCTTTTATCTTGGGTGATTAGAGAAGATTCAGCTGAGAAATCTAATAGAGTTGAATGTGAAGCCACCACAGATGTTGTTGTAAATATAATACATATCACGAATTAGGTGCGTTCCGGTTGTTACGATTTTTCCAGCTCATCGCTGGTTATAACAAGAACGATAGGTATACAACACATATGGATCCACAACCAAAAGAGAGGATAGAGAAAGGATAAACGGTTTGCCGCACGAAATAACAACTCTTGGCATTAAATTTATTACACCGCAAATTCAGGAGGATGGTGCTATATTCAATGAGATGTTGAAATTGGTTTTGCTATATTTCTATATTAATTATTGTATGCTATATTGATAAATTAACTTCAGCACAAGCGAGAGAGAGTGAGTTATTCTTTCTCCTTTGAAAGTAAACAAAGATTATAATGCTTATATTGCTCAAATATGAACAAATTTTCATTAAACACACTGTGACTGAGCGAATGAAGGATGACATCATAGCCAATTACAACCTGAACTCGCATAGCATTAGTTATATTGTATGATCTGTATGAGTTTGTTAAAATGCATTCAATAAATTAGGTTCCAATTAAATGTATGCCTTTAATCATTAAAAAAGCTCTCTCTATCAATAGAAGACATATGTTCTTCTTGAGCCATTACATAGAGTTTCAACTGAATGATTGTTATTCCCAATTTTATGATTCTTGTTTGAGCATCCTTGTCGCTCACGCTAAATATGGATCCACAACTACAAGGAAGCTTGAGGAAGGATAAACGGTTTGCTGCACATATATAAGACACCCCTACCCTATGTCTTCAAGAAGTGCCATATTTTTCTATAGCGTAATGGCTCATGTTTTTAAAATTCGGATTTATTTTGATAAAAAATTTTAATTCTATCAAGCTTGTAGAAAATTTTAGATTGGGAACACTGTGGCCCAGCTATGGTAGATGATAGATAACGCAAAGTTGATTTAGTACAAGGTAACAAGGATTAATGAAAGGATCGGCTCATTTTTTATAGTTAAATCAGACAGTTAGGTTTTGTCGACCCATGTTACTGATAGCTAGAAGGAGAAATATATAGAATTTTTATTTTCATCATTTAGAAATAAAAACTTTTGAAAACAGCAGTCAGTATAGAAAAATATGGATTAACACTGGAAGTAAAACCAACAGAATGGTTTATAACATTGCAAGATGCAATGCAGTGGCAACCATACAGACTATGGCCATACAGTTATGGCCAGATGATGGAGTAACTCTCCACTTGAGCATCAGTATTTAAAAATTATTTTTAAATGATGTATTTTTTTTGATTAAATACTTATATATATAGATATATATATAACATGTTCAGTGGTAGCTTTTGCAGTCTGAACAAAGCCAGTTAGAGCAAAGTTTCAGTACTATAATGTAGTTTAATATTACAGTATAGAAATATGTCATGACACTAAAACCAATTGAATGGTTTATGACATTGCAAGATGCAATTTAGATTAGGAATTGGCACATTCAATGATTTATCATTGAAGCACATGTTTCGTTTTTATACTTTTCATGCCCTGGATTACGTGGTATATAGTTCCAAAAACAAATATCAGGAAATTTTATCACATTTTTGATTTTTTAACTTTATTTTGATGTACTTTCGAAGCGCTTGTCCCTACTCCCTGCTTGAAACAACCAGTGGATACGGCGATTGTTATTTAAATTGGGAAAAGTGTTTAATGCTATATAAATGTTGGTACACATGATAGATATAGCTGTAATGCAGGGGTTGGCAAACTACGGCCCGCAGACCACATGCGGCGAAGTCTACTTGTGCGTCCCTCGAACTTCTCGAATTTGTGCGATCCAGACATTTTCGCACACAAAAACACGTTTAACGAGACTACAAGGAGATTTTGCGGTCATGTTGCAAACGCAAACACATTTGCATGAATAATAATTGCGTTTTTGTGTGGAAATAGCCTTTGGTGAATAGCCTATAGTTTTTGTTGAAGAGATTCACAGATCTCCATGCGGCCCACGGAGAAAAAAGTCTGCCCACCCCTGCTGTAATGCAATATCAGAATTAACATATTTACCTTGATCTTATGTCCAATTCAGGTTCAGTTAGATACAGAGTAATATGTTGAGATTGATCAAACTCCATTGTTATTTAAGATCTAGCAATTAGTAAACTGAGCATGGTTCGATTTGGGTAAAAACTGCATTTTTCATATCTTTATGACTAAAAAGACTGCTTTAGATACTGGTCTAATATAAGCTCACTCTTTGTGTTTATAATCAAAATTGAATATAATGACGCACAACCTGATACTTCAATATTTATGATTATCCTGGGGGTATGTTGCCTGTGATAGGATCCTAATTTGCAATTCTATAGGAAGTCAGGGTCCTTTTGAGTTCGAACACATCAAGTCCAGACTCAGCATATATAGCACTCCTATTTCTATATATGCTATATATGCTTATAAAACCTTATTCTAATCCATTTATAATACTGTCACTTAATTCTTGCCTTACCTGAACTTCAAATTTTGTTTGGGAATCACTGATATGAATAACTTTAGAATGGCGTTTTTCCAATTAGCAAGTAAGTTAATTTCCTCTGGATATTCTTTGCCTGATCTCTATTTGAGTAAATTATTGCTAAAATCATATAACTTTCATATTTTGTAAGGAGATTTCATTTCAAGTCAAAAAAACTCTTGTACTAATTAAGACTAGATAAGATTATTAATTGGAATACATCATGATTTACCGTGTATAATACGCATCCTTGATTTATCACCAAAATTTTAAAAATTCAAATTATAAAAATTTAAATTCCTTATATCATGCATAATACGCACCCCAAAATTAACACTTTGACCAAAAATAAGGCATATGATACGCGGAAAATTAGTAAGTAAATACCATTTAACAGATACATGGCTGCATTGCAGCTATATATGCTTAAAAAACCTTATTCTAATCCATTCATGATACTGTCGAATTCTTCACTTAATTCTTGTTTTATCTTTCAAATTTTGTTTGGGAATCACTGATTTGAATAACTTTAGGATGGCAATTTTCCATTTAGCAAGTAAGTCGAATTATAAAGGAAGTTTTCCCAAGTTTTTAATAATGGAAGTTAAATTCCTCTGAATATTCTTGCCTGATCCTAATTTGAGTAAATTATTGCTAAAATCGTATCATTTTCATATTTTGTGAGGAGATTTCATTTCCTCTGCTTCGCAGGTCAAAATTCTTGCACTAATGTAGACTAGGTAAGATTATTAATTGGAATACACCAATCACCGTAATTTTCCATGAATAATACCCACCCTTGGAAAGCCGTATCAGGCTTATACATGACGCATGATGCGACCATGCTGGCTTGCTGCGAGCATGCTGAACTTGGATAGCGCAGGAAAGCCGTGACCAAGGTCACGTGAAACCGCTCTGTATCGGCGAGGAGTCCAGCTTCCCCAGTCACTTACTCACGTCAAGGATCAAAGGGCAAGCCTTATGCTACTAAATCTGTACTGAAGTTTTAATTACCTAACATTACTTCCCGTCTCTCTTCCTATTCATAAATAGCACCTATTCAGTAGTGTATTCTACAGACATGTTGCTACATTCAAACCTTGCACTAATAAATCTCTTTCACACTGGTAAAGTCTTCACTTCTTAATCTATACTGAAGTTTTAATTAACTAGCATTACTCCCCATCCTATTTATTAACAAATATTTGGCCAAACACTTCAAAAATATGATAGACTTTTCCCACCAACTTTCCTTCCCATTCTCAACACTTCAAGAACCATCTAGATTTGACCTTGAAGTTCTCAAAGTCAGAATTAATATCACATTTATGGCGTTATAAAATCTTTTGGAGATAATCCAAAAATAACAGAAGAATAATAGATACTTTGACAATATAATTGATGATTCCCATTGTAATTGACAATGTTGAAATTGTTGCGCCATGATACAATACATGTAGATTTAAAATAATATCCGATCGATTCCCTTGACAATGGTCTATTATCATTCATAAGTAAGTTGGAGTTGACTTCAAAGAGAGGCCAAGAAGATCAAACTAGAAATACAGGTTTTAATGCAAGAAATGTGCTAGTTTGCAGGGCACAAAATAACGGCCAGTCATCTGTCAAATGACTGGCAATTTGAAGGCTCTAACAGTCGTCAAAAATTGACGCCGGTCAAATGACTGGCTATTAAAATGGCAGGAATATTTGATTTTTCAATGCGAAATTAAACCGGACAGAAAATAACTAAATTGTAAAAGTTCGTTTTTCAGACGATGAACGTAAAAGTTCGTTTTTCGAACGATGAACGTCCTCAATTTACTTTTTGTGATAAGCTAAGTAAGCTAATTTATGCACTGTTTTTAAGGCAAATAATTTGACAGGCCAAACAACATTTTTGACAGGCTTCGACTGGCCAAGCCTGTCAAAATGACAGGCCTCCCAAAATTCCTCTATTGTGCCCTGAGTTTGGGGTTTGGTGAATGAGCTAAATTATGTGATAATCATGCAGCAAACTGTTTATCCTTTCTCTTTGCCTCCTTCTGGTTAGTTTTGAATCGTGAATCACAAGGTTGCTCAAAAAAGAATTATAAAATTTCGAGAATAGTACAACAGACGGTCTTGTTTGCAACTTTGCACACAGCTATAAAAATTCTAGCTTGAATAGATCATAACATCTAGCTTGTAAAGATGGAGCACATTAATGATTATCAAGCATCTATATTATTTGTACAAAGGTGTGTTTGTTTGTCTGCTTGACTGTCAGTCTGTTTGTCCTGAAACAACTTTACCATTAGTACAGATGCATACCAGAATAATGCACGAACAATGAAAAACAAGGTCTGGGGTCCCTCTGGGATAATAGCCTTCTTTTTAAATAGCCGTGACTAGGTTAGTATGATATAATTTTTTTGTGTTTTCAAAGAAACACTCTCACAAAATCATATGTGGTTGGAGAAGCTCTTGCACTACACCGGCTTCTCTAAATTTTGGGAAATCTTCTTGCGAGTCAAGATTTCCTCTACACACACATACATGAACGGCGCTATCAAGAGATTAATTTCTCTTAGTTTAGCGCGGTACCCTTGAGCAAGGTACATATTCACACTGCTCTGACAAACTTTCACACACTACATAGCCTAAATGACCTTATATGTCGAGGGCTTTGACACCCCTTAAAACAACAACAAGTGAGACAAAAATGCAAAGAAACAATGTGCTTTTCAATGAAACTCCACACCATCAACTCTAAGATGCAAACAAACAACACACATAGGTTAAAATTTACAGCAAAAATTCAGAAAATAAGAAACGAGTCGAAAAGCTTACAATATAATTCTGCTTTCAAACCACGTTGTGGTTGACTTACACATTTTGAAACCGTAGCTTTAGATTTGATTTTGAACTTCTACGTCCAGTAGATGTGGGAGGAGGTGATAGTTGAGAACTGGATGATGCTGACATTTATAAGTTCCTGTACTTAGAAGCATCAACTAAACGTGTCAATGGACACGAACTTGCTATATTTATAGCAGTATATCAGTTAAATCAGGGTAGTTCAACTTCTCTACATATCTTACTGTAGAATATATTGTGGTGAATACTTTACCCTTTAATATTTCTTACTTACAATTGCAGATATATATTCCTATTTTGCTTATTTAATTAACAATAGAAAATTCAACATCTCTCTCTCTCTCGAGATTTGTTAAGTTATTCAACCCTGCAGACTACAAATTTCTTCACCAGATGAAAAAATATGTAATAATTCTAAACTGAAGCTCTCGGAGTAGCAATCTCATCAGAAAAGATACTTCTGATTAAATCTGTAGAAGAAATATCAACGGAAAACTTCTCAATGTAAACATGAAGGTTTGATTACTATTTGTTGACATTTAACCCTTTGGTCACTTGTGGGTTCCTATAATCTATATACATTATGTTACAATTTCTGGCATTTCTAATTTTTCTCAGAGTAAGCTAATTCACAAGTAGACTTCATCTAGAAAAGTAGTTCTCAACGGACTAAACAACCCCCCCCCCCCCCTTTTTGTTTGCTGGAAATAATAACTACTATTTTTTGTTGTTGTATCTATTTTACATTTGTAATAATTCTAGTCATGGTTGTCACTATAAACTATTCAGTTGGTTTTAGTGACATGCCATATTTTTCTATACAGAACGCTGTTTTCAAAATTTCATATTTCGAAATGACAAAAAATAAAAATCCTATCTATCTATCTATATTGGTCAAATTATATGCAACTTAGATGCAATCAAATATGATATTTTCCGAAGATTAAGACTCTAATTGCTAAGCTACTGCTTATCTATTGCAGTGGTCCCCAACATGGGGTCGCGACCCAAAGTGGGGTCGCTGTAACAATTTAATGGGGTCGCCTGTTAGGCCAAAATAAGAACTAACATAGAGTAAGCAGGCGCAACCTTCTCACTAGTGTGAAAGAAATTACAAAAAAAACGTTACTCTTGCTTCCAATTTGTTCTTGTGTGGTTTTCTTTGTTAAAATTATATTTTTCTATAAACTTTCATGGGTGTGGAATACACGCAGACTAAAGAGATGGGGTCGCGTGCAGTCACAGAATTCGACTTTTTTGTAATTGGGGTCGCTTCAAAAAAAGGTTGGGGACCACTGATCTATTGTATAACGTAAAATGCATGTTTATTTAAGATGCTGCAAAAATGATGAGGGTTAATATAGTTAATTGTATCCATTTTCATTAACTCTTTCCTGACATCTTATCAAAACCTATGATAGTGTGTCATCTATATTGTTGTAATGAATGTAAAAGGTTAAGCATTTGTAATGTATTGAATATAATGGCGATGTTTGGGCCGAAAACAAATCTATAGAAAAGTATCTTAACAACATGGACATAGTCTAGGATTAGGAACAAAAGGGGCAACTGGTTTAAAGTTTATACAAGCACAAATACAGACTCTTGGGCATAGGGGTTCTTTCTATGTTTATTAATGTCATAAGGTTGCATATTTGATGGAATATAAAACCCATTTTTTACCCAAAATAGTTCAAAAATATCACCCCCGGGTCATAAGCAAAGTTGTGGTATCTGGTGGTTAATGTTTACCCCAGCGATGTCCAACCCAAATGCCTTATTGGGCCAAAAAAATGCACCACTATGTGATGTGGGCCGCACAACTCAACAAGATCAGACAATTGCACATCTAATTAAGTTCAAACCAGTTTTATTGAAAGAAAATATAAAAGGAATTTTGGCATACGTTTAATTAAGCACTCAATGTGATACTTGTTTTTCAACTTTGCAATGTTAATGGGCAGCACACTATGCTCTTACAAAATTGAGTGATCAATTGGGCCGCACAAAACCTTCGAGCGGGCCGCGGGTTGGACATAGCTGGTT
>JAUELA010143488.1:0-14387 GCA_031471845.1 Boltenia villosa | reverse complement strand
GCTTATGCTACATGCAGGTGGGCTTAGTTTAAACGGTTCGCTGTATTTTTCACAATTCTTGGCATATATTAGATTCAATAACTCCACTGTAGACAAAACATAGAGATTGTTTCAAATATATATATATCTGTTTTTGCAAAAGCTACTTTGATCAGAAAGCATTTATTGTCTGTAGCTTTTGCGATCAACAAAATTTGACTTCCAAAACCCTGGGTGTATATTGTTTTTCACTGTATATTATATATATCATTTTATCACTGTAGAAAAGTCAAGATGTAGAAAGGATTGGGCAAGATTCATATTTAAACTGCTCTGACAAACCATCACACACTACATAACTGAAATAACCTTAGCAGTTGTAGGCTTCAACTCCTGTCTCCTAACACACAAAAAATATCTGAAATCCTATTAAAATGATCCTCTACCGTTAGAATTCCATCCCTAGCCTATACTTTATCCTGCCCCGGTCAGTCCCATCAATCCCTGGATATTCACACATTTATGATACTTGTGATTTTACCATGAATGCATTTATTGTCAATGTATGAATTTTGCAAATTAATTGATTTACAATTTTTGATATTTTTTGCAAAATTTGAATTAAAAATTGTTTGATTCCACACTGTCTTGCACTATTTTAATTTTTAATTTTATATATAATTGAGATTCTATTTTCACTTTTCCTGTAGTGCAAGATTTCATTCTTATAAATTCTAATAAATGTTTCAATTCCTTGTGAATTCACCAGCAAGATTGTTTTTTCTTCTCAATATCAGGTACTGGAAGGCCACGTCTATTCCCATTTTATTTTAATATTTTTTTTATTACATTTTTGTCCATAGACCTAGATAATCCCCTCCATTTCTACTATTGAATGCGGTCTCCCCCAAAATTGTGAGTGGGATTTCCTTTCTCCCAGATGGAGGGTTTTATTTGCCTACTCTTCCCGCACACTTCTCACCTTATATAAATAATCTTTCTTTTTCTCCCACTTTAATATTTAATATTTGTAATTAATAGTCATGGTTGTCACTACATTGCATCTTGCAATATGATAAACCATTCAGTTGGTTTTAGTGACATGCCATATTTTTCTATACTGACCGCTGTTTTCAAAATTTTGTATTTTGAAATGACAAAAAAGAAAAAATCTATCCACTCATCTAGACTTCCAGGCTTTTGATAAATTAATGTGGAAATATACATTAAATTTTAAAAAGAGCAAGTTCAGGCTAACAAGGATTCAAGGCAGGGATCTCCAACCTATGGCGCATGAATAGAATGGAAGCGGGCATTTCCGTCGAAGTTTATTCCTACAAAAAGTATCCAATAAACAATTTGTAGGAAAATATCACAGCACTTTAAATAACGTCTGGCTAGAAATAGAATTTTAGTTAAAACATATTCAGGAGTAAAAGACTAGGAAATTGCAATGTCCAATGTCATATACTCATTTATTAGTTGCAATATATCCACCGCACATAGTACGTGGACCAATTAGGCTGAGGTCATCCCTCAAGTGGGCACATTTGATCTTGAGGCTTGGTCGCACATTTTTACCAGCACACGGGCAAGTTCAACTCAAGCTAACGAGGATTCAAAGCAGGGATCGCCAATCCAATAACCATGATTTGTGAAAAGAGTAATTCAAATAATGTATGGCTAGAAATAAATTTCCAGTTGAAAAATATTCATTGGGTAAAGGACTAAAAAATTCCAATGAATGACCACACATTTATTAGTTTCTTTATATATACAACACGTAGTCCAAGGATGATTGTACTGGTGTCATCCCATTAGTGGGCACTTTTGATCTTGAAGCTTGGGAACTAGCATCACAATTTTTACTCACGCGAGGTTGCCAGATTAAGCTACTATGAAATACCAGCATTACTGAATTTTGTAAATATAAATAGTCAACTTACTTTCCAGGACTTGGTGATAGGCAAAATGGAGATACAATAGAAATAACATGTGTAATGAAGCGACACTGATGCATAAGAGGAGACGTTGAGACTTGCCAACTGTCCTTGATAACATTATCGTGATCTGGAAAAAAAACAAAAAACATTGCAACACAGTTTCGGACCAAGGTAAACTGTCTAACATAGGAATAACAGATTACACATTTGCCGTCGCACTTTTCAAATAATTTTCCGATAGCTCAGGGCTGCTAGTGACAAAAAAACAAATCTGGGTGATGCCCAGACGTGATAATTTACTATTCTCTTTATATAAAAAAATCTAATATTGAGGGTCTATCTTTGTTAAAAAAAAAAGTGAAAAAGTAACATTAGAATAGGATATCAAAAGATAGCTATGTCAAAAACAAGAAGCACTAGTTTCGTACAGGGCTGTGGAGTTGGTACATATAAATTTCCGACTCCCGACTCATCCATTTACAAACATCCGACTCCGACTCCTTTATTCAATATAGTAAATAACTAATAAGTAATGCTGATATTTTCATTTTATAATTATTTGGTGAAAATCAAGGATGCGTATTATACATGTACATTTATGGTGCATATTCCAAAATGACAAATGATCAAGTACTCACCATTCTAAAAGCAGAAGCACCAGCCAGTGTCAACCATAAGAAGTAGAACATAGTATGGGAGAGATGAGTAATGTGACCAAACAAGAGTATGATGCAATGACTGACCATTCCATAACCCTGGAAAAGATATAATGCTTAAAATTGAAGGATAAAAAGCATGAAAATAAAAGTATATATTTCATACATCATGAGAAGACCTTTTGGCATTGAGTTCAAACATAAAAGAGCGAACGGTATTAGAGCGCCTGACATTCAACTCCAAACATTGGATATAAAGATAGTAAAAAATAAAATGATCATTAAATTTGGGTTCAAGTAAGGATACAATCTGGGGAATTGGTAAGGGATGGACAATAAAAAAATTCCAATCAAATGCAACTCTTTTTTGTTGAATCAAATCATAAATATTTATAAAAAATCATATAAATTCTAAGGTTTTACTGTATCAACCACAAAAAGGCAGATCGGGCTTTATTCTTATTTTAGAAAACTAAGAAAAGAGAAAACTGCAAGAAAGAATGCTTTTATTTCACACAAACAATCATTATTATGCACAATTCCTCATTGATGAGGCGGTAGCGATACGACCATACGGTCTTCAAGTCAATTACCGCGCAGCTGGACGAATGATATCGTGCGGCAGATGGTAGATTTGAACCCATACTATTATGATCCGAAGGCGCAAACGCTAACCGCTAGACTACCGTGCCGCACTAGTAGAGAAAATGCAGAGACACACACATAACATACCAATTCTCATTCACACAATGCACACACACCATACTATTCTATTCTCATTCATAAAATAGCATTCAATACAATAAACTCACCAACAGTGACAAGCACTGGACAATACTGATGTAAGTATTACAGAGATAAGCAAGGAAATACATGAATCCAGAGACACCGAACCAGTATCCGAAGCAGATTCCGAGTGAAGTTCCCATCAATGTACCTTGTTGCTAAAGAAGGAATATTAAATGATAAGTTTTGGTACAAAATCTTACTAGTCAATCGCTGATTATTTTATACTTCTGATAGTGGATATTTTAATGGTGATATTTATTTAGATCAGCTATGTCCAACCAGCTGCCCGCGGGCTCATGCGGCCCCCTCGTAGGTTTTGTGCGGCCCAATTGATCACTCAATTTTGTAAGAGTATACTGTGTCCTTGCCAATACGGCACCAACATAAGCAAAGATAATGCGTTCATAATAGTCTTTTAATTTATATTTAAACTATTACCACATTGCCAATGTTAATTTCATTACCGATGTAGCGTGGTCGTTTCAATTGTAATAATTTATACATTTGTAATTTGGTTTGAACTTAATTAGATGTGCAATAAATTGTCTGATCTTGTTGAGTAGTGCGGCCCACATCAAATAGTGGTGCATTTTTTTTGGCCCAATGAGGCATTTGGGTTGGACATGGCTGATTTAGATACTACTTTCCATCCAGCCAAATTATTTATTTGTAATTGTATTGTTCAATATTGACGAATTCTTTTTTGTATGTTGAAGTAAATTTTGTCCCGGTCAGACATGAATATTTTTATTGGCTAGAGCAGTGGTCCGCAACCTGGGATCGCGACCCAAAGTGGGGTCGCTGTAATAATTTAATGGGGTCGCCTGTTAGGCCAAAATAAGAGAGATATAACTTGCTGCATTGTTAAAAATTAAAATTATTCGACCGAAGTGAGTTTTATTTCAGTGAGCGGTCTCACCACTGTTACGTCATAGAAAGTCTTTTGCTTCCAATTTGTTCTTGTGTGCTTTTTTTTGTTAAAATTATAATTTGCTGTACATGGGTGTGAAATACTTCACATCCACGTAGACTATAGAGATGGGGTCGCGAGTAGTCACAGAATTCGATTTTTTTTTGTAATTGGGGTCGCTTCAAAAAAAGGTTGGGGACCACTGGGCTAGAGGGTATAGCAGGTGTAAAAGCTTATTTCACCAAAAAGAGACTGCAGTCGTCAGTTGAAAGTAGAAATGTTAAGCAAACTTATCCCTCCCCCATGTTAAGATAAAGAAATACCAGTTTTACCCTGTGGCTGAATAGTCCAATTCGACATTGTGCTGTATATGCTCACTGATTGATATAGATTTGAATATCGCCTGCTCCTTCGCGGATTTGAGGACATTCATGGCAACCTAACTTGAATATGTTCACCCTGATCCTTGTTGAGTGTAAGTGATTGAAGATGCTGAACTCCTCGTCGGTGTAGTACAGTGTGACCTTAGGCCAGGGGGTGCCAAACTACGACCCGTGGGCCGCATGGTCTTTTGTGCGGCCCGTAAACTTCCTCGCAAGGCGATTTCAATTTTGTGTGGTCCACATATTTTCGCACAGAAAAACCCATTTAACGAGACTACAATTGCAAACTCAAACTGATGGTAACGATGAATAATAATTGCGTTTTTGTGTGGAAATAACATTTAGTAAATTCAGTTTTTGTTGAATGCAGACCGGGAGAGATGCTCCATGCGGCCCGTGGAGAAAAAATTTTCTTCCTTTCAATCCTAATTGGAGAACCAAAGACATGCGACTCACCAAAACTGTTCCAGAAGCTTTCATTGTCATCAGAAGTATCGCAACTAATGTGAAAACTGTCATCAGTGGCCCGTATAGTTCACCTGGGATTTTCTGAAAGAAATTATATATTAAATAGTTTATTTGTACAAATCTATACACAAAGTCAGTAAATTTTTTTTCATTTTCCTTATAGTCCTGTTATAAACCCTTTAAAACATCCTCCCCAATGTCAATATGATACCAAACATTGGGGAATCAAATTATCCCTTGATGATATCACTTAATTGAATATGGGGATCTAAATCAATTGAAATTCTAGCAAAGCATCTTCAGGTAGAATTTTAAAACATACAATTCTATATATTAAATCGCTCTAAGAGAATCGGCCACCATATAATTGCCTCCTGAAAATGGTCCCCTCGTGCATTAATTTATTTAGTTCAGGAGGTCAACAGGGCATAATAGAGGAATTTTGGGAGGCTTGTTATTTTGACAGGCTTGGCCAGTCGAAGCCTGTTAACACTGTTGTTTGGCCTGTCAAATTATTTGCCTTAAAAACACTGGATAACTGCGAAGAGGCGCAAGTATGAGAAGTGGCGTGTAGAGAGAGAATGCTATTTTCCTCAATAATGCCGCTTGTTACAAAAGGTAAATTGAGGATGTTCATCATTCGAAAAACGAACTTTACGTTCATCGTATGGAAAACGAACTTTTACAATTGAGTTAGCTCATGTCCTGTTTAATTTCGCATTGAAAACACAAATATTCCTGCCATTTTATAGTCATTTTGACCGGCGTCAAATTTTGACAAATTGCCATTCATTTGACCGATGACTTGTCATTATTATGTGCCTTGGGTCAATGGTCAGGGGTCAGTACAGTAGCCCTCAATAAATAAGTTCACAACTAACCTGAGGTGTCGATAAAGTTCGAACAGGCACAAAAGAATACAGCAGACGATTCATGAGAACTTTTGGTTCGACATCAAAATACGGACGAAGTATGTCGATGTTGCCGTATATGTCAAAGTACTTGCGAGCTTGTTGTCGGCCAGATTGAAGGAACTGTAAAGTGTAAAGGAAAATAGTTTAAAAAGCTGTTATAAAAAACCTGTCATTTTCCAACATCCTTTGAATGGTTGATTTTTAAAGCAAAAATTGCGTTTTTCATCTTGTGCAAGTAAAAATACATTGTAGTGGCTCATTGCTATAGAAACTGCTGCCGGCTGATCTTACTAACTCTCACTAATCAAGGATGAGCGCTTCTCTTACAGCAGGGTTAGCCAATAATATATTTTTTTTTAATTCCTCCCTTTGTTGTTTTTTTTGGCAACCCTTATCACATAATTGGCAACCCACGCTTTAGTGCTGTTGCTATAAATCAGGGGTTCCCAACCTTTCTTATGCTCCGCACCCCTAAAAAAAATAATATGCCCTCGCACCCCTAAAAATTAACAATTTTTTAAAGATAAAGAAGATGAGTTTTTTGAATAATATTTTAATATATAATACTAAAAAAATGAAATGTTAACTCTCTCTCGCACCCCCTGAAATGCTTTATCGCACCCCCAGCTGGTGCGGGCACCCCTGGTTGGAACCCCCTGCTATAAGGCCACTTCTTGAGAAGATCAGCCAAAATGGTAGAATCAACATGCAGAGTTATTAAAACCAGAAACTCTATTTACCTGATCAGCAACTGCTTTTCCAATTCCTCCCCCCAGTCCTCCAATCATCCCTTGCTCCTTCTCTTCACCTCCCTCTGCATCTGGATCTCGATACCTCTGAGTCATGTCGGAGATGTCTTCAAAACTAGACGTCAATGAAGCATTGTCGACCGGGGACATGTCGATAACAGCCGATTGGCTGGATTTCTAGGAAAAAATGAAAATGCAGATCATAAGAACGAAGTTCCAGTGCAGCGTCTGTTGCAACCCGATCATCCATGACCATAAACACTGCAGGAGGCTCATGGAATCAACGTGTTCGTGTTGGGCGCATTTTGTAAATTGTGTTTGATCCCAGAGATCCCATTCAATTATTTTCATACTTATGGTTATTCTGGGGGGGTGCAGATTTAATATCTAGTTAATGTAGTAGCTCTGTGACAGCTACGTTTACTGATATGTTGAAGTTTAACGTCTTGTTGTTATGGAATGACATCATTCAGACTGACCCATCACCATGTAGAATGACCCATTATATCAATCAATTTTTCAATTTATCGTTCAAAATGATACAGTGTGATATTGAAAAAGCATAAAAATGCATTCAGGAATTTAAGCAAGAAAATTAATATAATAAATAATACACAGTTAATGAAAAAAATATATTTTGGATATGACAGGGGTTGTGAAGGACCAAGGGTCATCTAACGTAAGTTACCCTAATTTCGCCAGCTGCGTAATTTCGCCACCTAAAACTAATGCCATAATTTTACGCTGATATCGTCACGAATCGTTAGTTTTCATGCATGAATGTATTTAGTGACACCTTGCGAGTAATTCCAAGCAATATTACGTTGTTACAATAAAAAACGCTTGAGTAATTACTCGGAAAATATTTTATCGTCTGAAATAGCCTTTTGCAATTTCGGCCAACTTTTGAATCTTGCTGAACTAGCGATTCAAAACCTTCAAAACACGCACTAAAAGGTAAAAGATTTTCATAATCATACGCTAGATAGGGTAAAAGAGTCTGCTGTTGCTATTTATGACGAAATAAGTCGTAATTTTCAGCAATCAAAGAAGGTAGATAAAGAAAAAAGGGGAAAGTGGCGAAATTAGGGTAACTTACGTTAGTCAGCAACACATCAGTTGTTTGAAGATTGAGATGAAAATAGGAAATAATTTAGATGAACAGAATAAAATTTCTCAGCTGTTTTTACCATACTTACTGGTGTCAGTTCATCTCCGCTGCTGAACCCTCCCCAATCCTCCTCACCTGAAGCCATTGCTCACTTCAACAAATGTAATCCTTGTTACAAGTAATTTTAGATGGCCTACTTATCTTAAAAAGTTACTGGTATGACATCTTAACGTTAACCTAAGTTGCAATCTTGAAAAGTAAAATACATCCATAAAAAGACTCAAAAAGGATACATTTAATAGTAACCAAAATACACACATTATTGTCAGTTCTATAATAAAAGCAAAAAACAGCTAAGCTAAGTTATTGTCACTAAATTGCATCTTGCAATGTCATAAACCATTCAGTTGGTTTAATAATATTTTTTCGCTACAGTGGCATGCCATATTTTTCTATACTGACCGCTGTTTTCCGATTTTTGTATCTCAAATTGATGAAAAATAAAAATGCTATCTAAATTCTATCTCTGATTTCGGATATACCACAGCGCTGTAGGCTACAGGCAAAACTGCCAACAAGCAAAATCGCTACAGCGATTTCAGGCGGAGACGGAGCGAATTTGCGAGTGGGATTTCTTTTCTACCGGCGCGGGTTTTATTTGTCCACTCTTTTAGCAAACCATTCAGTTGATTTGTCCTGCTTAGTGTCATGTCATATTTATTTATAGCCTACTCACCACTGTTTTCAAATTTTGGATTTATAATGACGAAAAATAAAATTTCTATCTATGCTGCCTTTGAGTTGTGGATACGTGTGAGCCGCGAGGATGCTCAAAGTGAAATTATCAAATTCGAAAATAGTTCAAGACATGGCCTAGTTTGTACTGAGCCTAAAGGTTACTTGTGACCCACCATCGTCCATACCCTCCTGTATAAGACGAATCAAGGCTATGTAGCGATAATTATAACGTAAACTGTACAGACAAAAGAATCGAGAATTTTTTAAATGATGGGTCCGCACATTTGGCACCTTCCCAAAATCAATGCTTGTCACCTTTCTGATCTACCTTAATTGCAATGTCATAAACAGTTCAGTTGGTTTCTAGTAGCATGCCATATTCTTCTATACTTACCGTTGTTTTCCAAATTTTGTGTTTTAATAATAATTCTATTTATCTATCTATATAATTAATTTTTTTTGTTCTGGTTTGATAGGTGCTTGTGACGCGTTTATCTGACAATCAAAAGCCTTTTCATCTTCTTAGTAAATGCGTACACTCTACCTAGGACACAATCTTATTGTCTTATTCTATTCATTTCAAGCTATTGATAAATTGAATCCAGCTGTTCTAGCGGGAATCTTTACAATAGGCTCCCCACTACTGAATTGAATTATATTTAGTCCATTTGAAACTGCACGAAATATCAAACCATTACAGGATTTCCTCTAATTGTAGGCTACTATGGGAATGATTTATTGGCTATAATAAATTCTAGTTACTAACATATAATACAAAAATATTATATATTCATGTCAAAGCGAATTGTTTCACCTTTTTTTAATTACTGTATTCAATGATAATATCCAAGCAAATGTCACTTTCGCAATATCAAAACGAGGATGTAATTACGATAAAAGACGGAGTGCTTTTGATATTACTTCAGGAGTCATTATTCTTGTTTTGAATAGATTCTTTTTTATTTAGAAATCCAAAAGGTGTATTTATTTAGATCAAAAGTTAGCAATTGGTTTTCTATTGTTTCAGCCCTCTTAACCTTAATCCTACTCGAGTGTACCCAAACACTCATGATACAATAAGTACGGGTGCTAGACAGTGGTGCAGTGTCAATGTTATAAGTGCCGGAGCCCTGGTGGGCCTGACAAAAGCCTTTCATTTCCTATCAGGGTCGTATTGGGACTCTCCGCTGAGGGGCGGTTGAAGAGTTGATTTGTCCGAGATTTTACACAGGTAAAAGCTCAAGTATCAATATCCCAAAAGCTTCAATAGTTAATTGTATGACGAAATGAAATATGCGCGAGAAAATTTTTCGGTAATTGTGAGGAAATGTAAGAATGTGCAATGCAAATTGGTAGTTGAGATATCCAGTTTTGTCTAGCGGTATTTTGTGTTTGGAATTGTAATCCTGTCGACATGTACGATGAAGTCTTGTGGAAATTGACAGAAAGCGTCCACGGAGACTTACACTTTTACACACGCTAATACACGCACACACGCTTACATTATAAGGTAAAATACACATTTAATAGTGACGCAATACTGAAATTTTTCTAACACCACCCGCCACCATCGCATGACCATCTTCTCTATTTTAACCCCTACTTTTCCTAACATACCACCGATTTTCAGAGGAAGCGGACACCCCTGGTGCTAGATAATCATTATTGTAAATGGCATTCAACTTCAGACCAACGATCACGTCTACTGCGTTACAAGTATACACAAGTATACACAAGAGCTCTTGAACCAATGTAAGATATCTTTAATTGCAAAAAATCTATAGTCAGTTAGTTAATGGCCTCACATTCCAGTAGCGGAATAATCATTAAGAGGGATAGATTTGACCTACGGACTCGAAAGGGAGGGGGAGGCTAGAACAAAAGGTGGAGGCAAGGTCGTGCCGCATTTTCGTGGCATGACAATGAAATGTAGACAACTTGGGAGATTGTATTCTATATATCTTTACAGTAGCCTACATGTGTTCATGCAGCATCAAGCAAGGTATTTACAATCAGTTGACTCCTAATGTTAAACTACATAGCCAAACGCAGTGGATCATTGATTTGAAATAACTGCAGAAGCCAATCGGATGAGAGAGAGTATTTCTACTTCAGGATTCCGCTGTCGTTTGAGGTTACAGGTTTTATTTTATGCAAATAATTATGAATTTTCGAATTACTCGGCCTATTCTTTACTGTAATTCTAGATGAAAATGTTATTAGAAACTTAGACAACTTCGTGGTTTCTTTTTCGCAAGCGCATCTAACCATTCACCATTTGAGCGAATGAAGTTTGGACGCTACAAAATGAGTAGGCATAGACTATACAACGCTATATATCAAATTGAAAAAGAACTTATTCTAATACCTCTTCCACACTTTGCAAATAAGCATTCGGGTATTTTAACTTTGTAAATAAGCAATTCTTCGGCAATTTTATCATAAATCTACCGTAGTGTGAAAGCAGCGTGGATAGGATGACCAGAAGAATTAGAATGCAAACCACGCAATATCTCCCCGATTACGAATACAAATTAGTATCATGAATCATCAACTATACAACATAATACCTTTACAATAGGCCGATGCAGAATCCTGACGGAATAGAGTCTTCCTGCTCGCAATAAAGTTTCCGGAGCTATTGAAATCAGATTATAATGTTATCCTTGTGTTAACGATATGCGTGCGCGTGCTAGGTCTCTTGCGCGGCATTACAGGTAGTCAGAAATGTGTAAACGAAGAATAACTTGTAGTTAAGGTGTACAGGTTTAGTAATATTAAATTAAAGTAGCTCATGAGATTCTGTTTACGCAGTATATAACATTACTATCTATCTGTCTATTGTCCCTTTTAAAACTACGGTAGATCTATAGTAGAATTGAATATTCACAAACAATGTAAAACTACGTAAATGCTGATACTGATGCAAAGTAGAACTACCGTCGTGCATATTTGCAAATAAGCATTTGCGTAATTTTACTTTGTAAACAGGCAATTCTACCGTAACTCTACCGTAGTTTGAAAGAGGCAGATATTAGCTCCTGAAACGCATGTGTATTGGCATAATATGATTTTACAAATATATTATAAGAGTTGTAGGATGTCGCGTAGCGAACTGTCTATTCCTATTCTATGCTTCTTTCTAGATATGGATGTGCTGGCTCTCACCTTGCAGACCTCTTCCAGATTGCCTCTGTCTGATTAAAGATATTCAGACAGAGGTTATCTACAATTGGACATATTAGAGCCGACAAACGTATCGAGTTGATATTATCGACTCAATCAGCAGCCGAAAATGGTAAATATGAATAACTGTCAGCCCCTGAAGGTGATAAACAGTATTTTCTGAAAATAAAAGACGATAAAATTGTATAGAAAATATGAGCAATATTACGTACGCGATCAGTGGTAAAAAAAAAGACTGCTAGGGTACAATATGTACAAAAAGAAGTGTTGGAATTAAAGATTTTTGTTGAAAAATGTCATGATTGCTTATTTATTGATAGTTAGTCAACTTGAATCATAATTTCATCATCATCCTTCAGATTTTAGATTTTGTATAGAAAAACATAGAAACCTCCCATGTAAGTATAAGAACTGGATGAGGCAGATAGCATATAAAACAGGGGAGAGCGTATAAGTTAACAGGTATGGTGGAATAGTTCGTTTGATAAAGATGAAATGTACGACTCGGAGTTAGGTTCTTGAGTTCTTTTGACTCTATATTGGATTACAAATATACCTCTTTCACACTACGGTAGTTCTACGGTAGAATTGACGGGGAATTGCTTATTTACAAAGTAAAACTACGCAATTGATGCTTTGCAGATAAGCACGACGGTAGTTCTACTTTGCAAATCAGCATTTGCGTAGTTTTACTTTGTAAATAAGCAATTCTACGTCAATTCTACCGTAGCTCTACCGTAGTGTGAAAGGGACAAATAGACTGTTAAATCGTCCGTACGCCGTCAAATCATATGAGTCGTTCTTGTGATTAAAATTACTCAATTAATTAGGGATTATGTGGATGCTGTTGATAATCTATTCAGAGAATTCAGCAATGAGGATATTGGCAACGCGTCATCTCGGTTTAATTTGTCAAACGTAGGCTATATGAGGCTCTTTATTTAACCGCTCAAATCAGTTTGAAATGCGAGAGAGATGTTGAATTTCAAGTCAGACCTGAGTTTTTTTTTTCGAGTAATTACACCATTTCGAGCGAGTTGAGCAACAAACCGGTATGGATTTCAAATGTATGCTCAGCACAGGTTTGAGATTTTAAACGATGCGATATTTGAGAGAATCAAATTTTCCTGTATGAGGCAACAATTAGATCTGTAATTTAACCAATGAAACGAACTATTCGCGACGATGACGAGTGCGTCATAATATCCGAAAATCACTGCGAGCGAATTTTGAAAAAACATTCTACTGATGCCTGATTAGATTATAAGGATTAACTGCAGTAGAATTAGCGAACATTTAGTGGTTTATTTCGAAATATGCAACAGATTATTTGCAAAAAAAATGAATGTTTTTTTTAATTTAAGCGGTGGTGTTCCCGATAAAATATTTTTGTCATAATAACTAAACCCGTGGCTTGGGATTGCCAGATGAGGAGATACAGAGGCTTAATTATTGGGTTGGGCACATTTCGCCACCGCCGTTGCGTCCGTTTGACACCGGCTGTTTGGGCAAGAACCAAGAGCCCCAACCCTAACCCGAAACTATCCTTAGACATAATCCTAGCTCTAACCTTAACCGAACCATGAACAAAACCATAACACAAAGCTAGGACTAACCCAACCTTGGAGCTAACCTTGGCCCTTAGCCCTTATCCCAAAACCTAAATGCATTACAGTTTATTGCACTTAACAAATTTTATTTCCCATTAAACACCGAGTTTGGAGAATTTGCGGTTAGGAATCGGGGCAGGGCAGTAATTTCCAAACTGTGTGTCACCAATGCTGTCTAGGTGTGTCGCGAACAGAACGAATTTATCGATGATTTTTCAATAAATGTAAGTGCTTTAATATATAATAATTGCTCAGATTTATCGATAATATATTATTTATTGCCGAATGCAGTCATAGCGTAGCTTCACAGGGTGAATGGGGAGGGATGGAGCGGAATTCATATTTCGGCTTATTAGGCATATATATTTCTTAGCAAAGCCAAAGAATTTCTAAGGAAATTTAAAACTTTATACAGTTTTGATTGTCAAAAGGGCAGCAAGTGGTCATACGGCCAATTTGCAAATTCAATTGGCAATCTATATTTTATGATTCAAGCAAATAAAGTAACCCCTCATAATCATCCTATAATTTAAATACGCTTTAGCTTCAATCACTGTTTCAAGTTGCAAATTATCGAAAAATCTTATCGAAATCGAGTCTCACCTATAAACCTAATTTCGAACTTCCAATTCATCCTGATAGTCGAAGCATTTTTTTGATACATAAATGTGCTGTTTCATTCATTTTTTACCGCAAGAGAAAAAAAATTTGAGCGCCTTCGGTACGTATTCCTTTCCATTTCTTCATGCTATCAGACGTGATAGTGCTAACAGGCGTCAATGAAAAGATAACGAACATGAACTCACGACACTAAAAATGCATTATGACGTAAAATAATTGGACTAACTCTATACATCATATCAGTGGCGTTTTGGGGTTGTGCGGACCGCACAGGGCGGCCAAAACTATAATTTTATTACTTTCTTGCAATTTTGAGGTGGTCTACTTTTT
>JAUELA010143487.1:0-24050 GCA_031471845.1 Boltenia villosa | reverse complement strand
AAATGAAGCTTAAATTTATTTTTGATATGTAGAGATGTATGCAATCAAATGAACAAATAATTCGTTTGTGTTTGATAGAGATATGTATATACTCATCGTAGTTATCAATTTGCCAGCGATTGAATCAATTTACAAGTTTGGATTTGGTATTGGAATTTATTAGTTCACCTGCTGCCAGTGACAATGTTTTTTTAACATATGTATCCTATTTCAAATGCATATATTTTAGATTTTGTAAATACCTCTTATAAAAATGACATGAATAAAAGCATCACGATTTGGTTCCGTTCGTTTCAACTTCCTTTTTACTTGCTACATCATTGTGTGACACGTCATCACGAGATTAAAAGATATGACTCACCAACATATTATTGACTTTAGAACTGTATCAACTGTTCTTTAGTGAACTTTGTTTTTCCTCATATATCAAATGCAAATCTACAACTCGTGACGTACTTGCATGACGTACTTTGTTGTTGTTTTAAGGGATGTTAAAGTCATCGACATCTAAGGTCATTTAGGCTATGTAGTGTCTGAAAGTCAGAGCATTGTGAATATGTACCTTGCTCAAGGTTACCGCGCTACGCTAAGATATATTAACCTCTTGTTAGCCCCGTGCATGTTCGTGTATGTGCGTGTAGAGAAAATCTTGACCAGCAAGAAGATTTCCCTATCATTGGAGAAACCGGAACATTGGAGAACTGTACGAGCTTCTCAGTGTGCAAAAGCTTCTCCCATGACGTACCTTGCATTGATCTCAAACACTGCCGGAGTTGGGAATAAGCTAAATAAGCTATATTAACAGATTACGCATGTATTCACTGTATAATGAACTTTCCTAATATTGTGTTTATTACTTGGCAAATGAAAATCCTACCTACATCCTGTAAGAATTTTTGCTCATGACGTAAAAAGACCTTTTGCTTTACGCTATACTGTCTCCATATTAGTCTGGCCACCTGACCTACTATATGCCGTCAACAAGAACTAGCTACGACCTAATTTGATGCCAAGAAACTTGAGTCTAAACTGTCGCGTGTATCTGACTAACTTCTTGGGGTCATGCCAACTTCTGTCATGACTCAATGCAACCTATCAGTAAATGGAAATTAAATTCTTACTTAAAGTCCTATGTTCGAATACTCCTTAGCTATCACTTTCCGGCCGATATATGCTATAAATGTAAATTAAACATTTTATCATAATTTAACATAAACTTGATACTAAGAAATTTGGTGCCAACAGAATATTCGTAGAGTGAAAATACTTCAACATATCTTTCATCAAGTCAATATAATAAAAAATTGAGATCCAAAAAATTGAGGCCCTAAATATCTATAAAAGAATAACTTCACTCTGTTCAAAACAATGTTCGTGACAAATTTTATTGAAAAAAATTCAGACTGAAATTCATAAGAGAAGAAGAATAAGTAAGCACAGTATTTTGTAAAAACATAAATTTATTATTATTTGCAATATATTCAACCTTTTCATTCAGTTATGCGCGGATGGCTGATCTTTCATTTGTTAAAATGTTTTGTCACTGCATGGGAAAATTGCAATCCATTCAATATATAAGTCGTGCAACCCTTTGGATAATTCCCATACCCATTTACTAAATTCAGAATCAATATAATCAAACAATTACCCGGATGTTCTCCATCATTTAACAACCACCGTCATTGCATTGAAGAAACAGTGAATATTCGAGCGTTAAGTTGAGCGGCGGCTGTACAACAAATACAGATTTAGATTCCTTAATTGCTAGAGCAATTTGAGTTCTTGGTTTGTTTATTGTACTCATATTTCACTAACGTTATAAATTTAAAATATTGAATAAGCGTTTAACCTAAAAATGTGGATATGAAATTTTCCCTTTTTTCAGGCGGGTGGAGTTATGATACAAACATAATTAATTTCATCTTATTCTTTTGCGATTTAATATAGGGCTAGATGCAGTAAATCCAACTAATGACTGGAAGAACTATCAACCGAAAAAAAAAATAGGATCGATGGTCTGTCTACCCGTAGACGACTAATTCTAGACTGCTAACGAATGGTGTCACAAAATCGAGGATTTATTCATACAGCAAAAACAGGTGGATCTATCTATAGTTACTGGGTTGTCAAATTTATTCTGCTTTTTATTGCTTCTAAAGTTTCTTCATTGACGAGATATGAATTTCTGAAAATAGCAATAGCTGGCAGATATGTTTCGGTTGAATGGACACCCACTCTATCACTCATCTGGCCATAATAACATTGCTGCAGCTAAACTCCAGACACCAATAGTACAGCAATTTCATCTCATTCTATAGATTGTCTTTTAATGTTATTGAGCTTACACTAAAATATTTTATAGAGATGTTTTAACTCTGAATAAAACCAATACACACAAGAATGTCTATGAAAATTCTTTGTAATTTCTCATTTCACTTGGATCAACATTGTGAAAATAGCAGTCAGTACAAGAAAATTGCAAGATAATATAGTGCCCATCACAGAAAATTTAAGTACAAAGTACAAAATGTGTGCTATATGATATGTTTCAAGAAGCTTTTGTCGACCTCTTCTGAAAACGGTTATATACACAACTTGACGAAAAATATAAATTCTCCATCTAGATCCCACTGAAATAAAAAATCTGACCACAACAAGAATAGGTGAATGAAAATACACACGTTTTAGTAGGAAATTTCTTGCAGGATTGGAGATCAATCGAAGCGTGACCATTTTAAAGGATTTTCGGTGTTAGGATCCCAGTATTAGTAGTCTATAGTGTACTGATGAAAGAATCTTCCTATGATTCAATAATAACATTACACAGGCTGTCAAGGTCGAAGGTTATTTCCCTGATAAGTGCAAAATCCTGCAAAGTAATTCCATAATCGTGCGTGTATATAATACTGTGTATTTTGTTCTTAAAACCGTTATCTTCTGCGTAAATATTAGCTTTGTATTACTAAGTATTACACTGTCTGGCCCTTTAAATGACTTGAAAATATTTCCACTTGTTTGCTCTCATGTTTGTGTTAAATTATATATGAAGGGTAATTCGTTTACAGAGTAGATGAATACGTTACACTCCATCTCCTCGGAGAAATATACTGATAAACTTGACAAACAAATACACAACTTTGCTATCAATTACTTCCACTCTAATGATGTGTGTTTCAAGCACAAATGATGTGACGCAATCGTTGAGGAATCTACCTTGCGATCACGTTATCATCATTATTCGACGCAAGGTCTTTTCAGTATTACAACATAACAGCTGACAACTTATTAAAATACAGAGTGCTGAGTGAGACTTGTCGGCCTTAGGAGTTATGGTCATTTTTGTCCTGACGATTATTTATGAAAGGTTGGCAAGTTTTATTATTCAGAAAATTTTGTCAGCCTGAAGTTTAGTGATTTCGAGTTTCTCGAGATTTCGGGTTTCCGGGATTTCGGGTTATAGGACCCACTCATTGGATAATCTTGTGTGCAAGCATTACTGTGTATTTTGTCCTTGAAACCGTTATCTTCTGCGTAAATATTAGCTTTGTATTACTAAGTATTACACTGTCTGGCCCTTTAAATGACTTGAAAATATTTCCACTTGTTTGCTCTAATGTTTGTGTTAAATTATATCCGCATGATTGATTCGTTTACAGAAAAGATAAATAAATCAAATCATAACTCCTTGAACCATAAATGCTGATAAACTTTAATACAAATACTCAACTTTTCTTTCACTTCCTTTCACTCTAACGATGTGTTTTCAAGGACAAATGAGATGGATTCATCGTTGAGGAAGGTTGTTGACCGAGTATTATATCATAATTGCTGACAACTTATGTAGAATATAGAGTACTGAGTGAGACTTAATTGTCGGCCTGATGAGTCATTCTAATGTTTTGTCGTAATGATTAAGGATGAAAATTTGCCAAATTCATCGCTCAAATTCAGAGTTTAAAGCGCCGCATTATCTTTAAAACATTGATTTTGAACCCCGATACATAAAAATGGAATATCCTTCTTCTTTCGTCATTTCAAAGAATACCATAATGCAAAATTTACTCGTTTGTGATATAATATGGAAAAACGTTCATACTCCTATTAAAATGAATATTTCGGTTTCCATATTTATCCAGAGAAATCATCCAATCAGCAATCAGTGAACCAAAATTCGAATTTCAAGATTATCCTCTTAATATCATCTCATTATCCTCTCATTCATATACGTTCAACTGAACCTGCAATATATTTTGAGCAGACCTTCACCAAATTACATTATTATTGGCGTATAGGGGACTACAGCCCATACCCCAGATTGTGAACATATATCAGGAAGATGGTGTAACTCACCCGTGTTATTCTAAGTGAGAAAGTTTATAGATTTGAAAATAAAAAAAAATTATCCGTCGACACAGACACCTTCAAGTAAGATTAGCAGAGAATTAAAAACTAAATGAAAATAAATTCAAGCCCCTGGCTATAGTATCATAGCAGGATAGAATATAGGTTTAGATTAGTCTCCCATTACTTCACAATATCGACAACAAAACTATCGTATAGACTTGTTTGGTATATTTCGAATAATAAACTTTCGTTTTATATTTCCAAGAACTGCTAAGCCAATTAATTACGCACAACTTCAACATGTTCTAACTTATTTGCTTGATAAGATCTTGAATCAGCTCTTTGTACACAAGAAGCTGATAAGCTTGACAAATACATATTCAGTGTTTTCTTTATTTTCCTCTCTCCAAACGTTATCTGTTTGTTGCTAAGAGTAACATGTGCTGCATTCCTTGAGGAACCTAGCTTGAAACAGTTTATTAACTGACCTATAGGTCTTTGCAGTATTACAACCTAACAGATGACAATGTAGAATGAAATAATATTCAGAATAGGTACTGAGTCGGATTGGCAGAACTAATGAATCGGGATACTGGTTGTGCATTTAAATAATGTTTTTTTGTAGTAATTTAGATTCAGAACGAAATTCGTGAGCATTTTACACTGAACGTCAATATAGTGAGTGACATATACATTACTTTATTATTTCGAAATATCCCCATCAGGCAAAGCCAGAGATTTTTGGTAGTATATTCTATATTCAAGTCATTTATTGTGTTATAATTGATTTATTTGAATCATTTCAGCATACAATATGAACCTGAAGAATTGGTTTCTATTTTGTTTAATATTCATCGTCTGGTTACCATTTTTCCCTGTGTTCATCTGTCTATACTTCATACGAATATGTTACATCGGTTGTGATATTTATTGCGAAGAGGATAACGATGACGAAAGCTGCATTACAATGTTCGCATTTGCTCCATGTGCATACCACGAATATGTACATGCCGATGATGTACATTATTCTACTAACAGAGCTGCTACAAATGATTCTAGAGGTAAATACATCAACACATTGTATATTTCATGTCATAGAATAAATTAGCCACAACGAACTTGCATACCCCGTAATATGACGTAGCTTTAGTGTATTCAATCTGATGTAGCTACAGGTAAATCGTATTATTGAAGATCCGAAATCTCTGTTGCGCTGCGACACATCAAATTGTGTGCTGTTATTGACATTGGTTATTGCATATTTCCTTCAACAGTTTGAAACTTGATTTAATTTAACCTACCCGGAACCCCCAGTACTTTGTGTCCGAAAAAATATAATGTTGTTTACTGCGTAGCATTTTTGACATCGTCTGTACGCGTCGAGGCAATTATTGAAACACCTAAAATTTTAGTGAATTGCGTTCTCTCAACTATGGCTGTGGTTCCCAGCCTATTTTATGTCCTGCACCCCAGGAAATGTTTGATTATTTCTCGCACCCCATAGTAATATTGCATTTGAAGACACATACTGTTTTTGAACAACATACTGTATACAGTGCTGCGGGTGAACAAATTGACTGATAAAACAAGCTTCAAGTGTCTATATAATGTAAATATATTCAAAATGGCTTGAAAAGGTTTTTAAGTTTAACTTTTTAATGTTGATGTAATTTTATTGCATGTAATTTTCATATAGCATATAATTCCTTTTCTTTATCGCACCCCTGAAATCCCATCTCGCCCCCCGATTAGGAACCCCTGCCTTATAGGAACGTCCTTTGGAATAATTGCAATCTGATAAACAGGCGCATTTGAAATTTGGAAATAAAAAATTAAACAGGTATTTTTAGATGCGATATATAAATCGCGAGTCATACCATAAAGGCTGGAATACATGTACGCGTAAACGCCGTGCATTCCAGCCTTAATGTTTAACTGACTGGCCACTTGAATGACTCTCTTTAAAAGATGGAGGTAAACTCCGACGAACAAATTAGATCCTTCTTATTTCGTCATTTTAACAAATACCAAAATGAAAAATTGGGTCATTTGTCAGAATATATATAGAGGATAGAATATATAGAAACATATAGTTACCATCTGGGCTAAAATTTAGCTTGATTGGCACTATGGTTCAGCTAAGACGTTGCGTGTCCTGACTTGTAAAGTTATCTTGACTGGTATATTGACCGTTCCCAAGATTGGTAAAATATATCATTAAGACCCGGCTGTTGAACAAAGATTAAAAAAATAATCAAAAGGTTACTTTAAACCACTGGCGAGTGTTATACAAGGGTAGAGTTGAGCGTTATATTTACGTTTGACTCACATTACTTGACACTGTGAGTAAAAAGACTATGTTATTATATTGTTGAAACTGTTATCTTTTAAGTAAATATAAGTTTTATTGCTAAATAAATTTTTTATTGCTAAATCAATTTAATACAACTTGAACATGTTTTAACTTCAGTTCAGTTCAGTAGCTTAAGTTTCTATTATCATAATGAAGCAACTAAAAAGAAGTTGTCCTATAATATGATGCGACATGAAATGAAGTAAACAAATAGAGAAGTATATGGTTAAGGGTTAGGCTTAGTGTTGAGGCTGTGTTAGGTTTGGGTTTTAATATGGCGGTGTTCTTCTACGTAAGCATATTTTAAAACATTGATTTCTGCCATATGAATTGTTTGAATAAAGTAACCAACAAGAAAGTGTCCTAGGATGCGACATAAAAAAGTGTACAAATAAATATTTATGGGATTTAGGATTCGGGTTATATATATATGCGGTTGGGGTGGAGTGGTTGAGTTGACAGGTAAGAGTAAGAACACCGAAACATTCGTCAAGTAACAATGTATCAACAATAATTTTTATCATAGTGCTCTGACTTTTAATCCCAATTTTTGGCTGGTGCTTTTTATGCTGGGCATATAGGGACGATAATGACGTTTATTCTGATCCGGGTAAACATGTAATTTAAAACATTTCTTTCACGCAACCTTAAATGTGCAAATCAGATTCAAAAACCTGTATATATACTTCAATATTTGAGACTTATAAATCTAGTATATGTGGCATAAATATGTGGGTCAGGTATGCTACGCTCAGCCATTTTAACCCTATATCACTTATCCCGACGCAAAAAAGATTACGTGATGGTCACGTGATCACGTGATTTGTTAGTAATTTCAACATTTTTAGTCACCTTTTTCATTCAACCCTTTAGTTATTAAGTTTTGCTTTAATTCACTAAATAATTAAGGAAATGATATTATAAATGTAATATTCTCAATTTATTTTTGTACAATTAATAAATTTTGATTGCAACTATTTTTCTTTGTTTTTCCAAAATCAGCCTTAGTGTTTAAGGGCAATAAATTAAGCCTTAGTGTTCTAGGGTTAAAAAGATAGCATCAGGTACTAGTCGTGGTGCCATGTTATACTAGCTTTCAATTTCGCATCTTAAGTATTGGTGTTTGTGATTAAAGTGATATTTGTCTCCCCATCTTGCTATCGTGTACCTGCTATCATATCTAGCTAACTAAATTCATATCTGTGTTTTGACAACCTTCATATTTTTACACACTTTTTGAAATTTGCGTCTTCAGATTTAGCTAGTCTCCACGTTACGCTGATCATGTACTTCCTGGTAACTGTTGATACAATCAAATTAATTTTTTAAATATTTGTTTATAAACAGCACCAAGAGCATCTCCGCCAAGGACAAGACATTCCAATACTCCTCTTCCAAGGACACGAGATTCTAATACACGTCCGCCAATAATACCAAATTATAATCGACGTCCGATAAACACACAGCCATCTAGACCGAGATATCCAAACTTACAAAACGCTGCACAGTTTGTACAAAATCGTCGCGAAGAGGAAGACCGAGGTAAGTAGAGGAAGACCTCAAAGTATTCGTTTGGTAATCCATGTTAATGTTGCAATAAAAATATTTAACATATTTTACATACTTTATCAGGCACTCAGAATACCCATCTAAAATTGGTTCGCTTAACAGTTGCTAATTGCGCTCAAAAGTGCTCTGTCACCATATTGTAAGTACATAAGTTTTGTGTTGGTCTTGAAGAGATAATTTTTTTCAACCCTGGCAGACATCATGCATTTGATTTTATTAACACATATGTATTTCAAGACCATTATGTTTTATGACGATGAGGTTGATATTGAGCCCATATATCGTTCCATGCGATCCAACTCTGGGAAAATGAAAAGGCTCGATGTCCATTATCATTCAGTTCACGCCAAAGACATACCAACAATGTCTCTGGCCTGTATAAAGGTCTAATTTTTGACCAAAAATAAAAGTCTAAGCAGACATTGTTAGATCACTCTGACGTCATTCGAGAAGCTATTTCACTACTCCGGCTTCTCCAATTTTTGGAAAATCTTTTCGCGAGTCAATTTCCTCTACACACACACACACACACATGAACATGCACGCTATCAAGAGATTAATTTCTCTTAGTTTAGCGCGCTTCAGCAAGGTACATATTCACTTGCTCCGATAAACTTTCACACACTACAAAGTCTAAATAACCTTAGATGTCGATGGCTTTAACACCCCTTAAAACAACAACAGTTTAAGGAAACGAGTGGAGAGCACTGCTACGGCCATTTTTTTCAATAAGCTAAGCTGTTTTCATGCAATCGTGTCTTCGTTTTTTTTTCTGTAAGATGTTGTATGGAGTATTGTTATATATTATTCGGACAATATTAGCTATGCTCCATATCACTGTTGTCTTTACTTTGAAGACATTACCTTTTTACGGCTATTGGCAAGACTGGGTAAGGTTCGGAAATGATAGGCTAAAGGCGAGTCCGACGGAAGTCAATTTAACTCAATTTGTCCCGATAATAGCATACCAACCTTTTTCACGGTTAACTTATAAATAAGCTCTGCAGTGTTATTTTCTTAATAGGTTCTTTAAAATTACAGGACACATTTTCTCCAACACAATTGATTTCAGTCTATTCGATCTGTGAACCATTATTGCTGTACGACCATGCGGGAACTGGATGCTCTAACAGAATAATAGCTACTAGCAATAAATGCTCAAATGTAGAAGTAGTATTAATGATATTTTAACGTTATATTAGATTGGAACACTTGCGGTTAAATCTCTTACATTCTTTTTTAATAATATATTTTCGATCAATTCATGATTTGTCTTTTATAATCGAATATAGGACCCCACATTTTTTATGACGTCATAAATAAATTCTCCCAATTGTTGGAAGAAAAAATGATATAACCATAACACATAAGACAAAAGTTGTCTTTTGAACATGTGAAAAATTTTCCCAACAGCGAAAATATGAAAATAAGCTCATAATTACGAAGTTAAAGAACAGAGTGCTATTAAACCTACGATTACCCAACGTATGAGCGTACACATCCAAAATACTTCAACTCAATGTTAGTACAACTGTAATGCGCTCGACTGGAGCTTTTTTTTCAAGTTCACTTTTTGAAACTCCCCTTTGCTTCAAACGAATTTTTTTATAACATTTTCCGTGTATTTACTATGATTCTCATTTTTTCACATTATTTAGCTTTGTGTGCATATTTACAATTTCCGTGCGCATTCTAAAATTTATTTTTTAGGATAAATTATTTCTAATTACAGGAAATTAATTGATCGGATCAGATGATTGGGTTATCTGTTGTAACGCACTTAATTCCCCTGAAATTGCGACTATTGATTTAGCTTTAACAGTTTCTACACACTTATAGCAGATATCAAACCTTATGATAGCTGCATAACATTTTGATATGAGATCCATGAATATATTTGAATAAGCTTACAGTATTCACTTTGTTTAAAAACTGATGCTTCGACCATGTGCTTGACGAAACAATTATCGTACGTGACCCAGAAAACCAATTTCATGACGAGTGTGCCTACTGTTCAATGCTTAAACAATTTGATCATCTTTTCATTGTTAATTTTGCTGTTATTTCAATTTCAATTTTCAATTGTGAAATAGTCATGAAATGCTAAAAATTGTACAATACGAAATAATAAAAATAAACTATTTTCTATGCAGAAATATATCTTAGGAATAAGTGATGATATTTTTACACGAGAAAGGCAGGAGAATTGAGCAGAAAAATGGACGAAGATAAATTGTTAATAAGAAATAACTCTGAATATAGTTACAAATTTAATCGGTGAAGCTTATGAATCAAATGTGGTGCAGGCAAAATTAAAACCAAAATCGAAGGGACTTGAGATATTTACGAATTCCGTTACTCCTTTAGTTTGATAAGTCATATTTTAACAGTGAGAAGAAAGATAATGTGAGTGGGTTGGTAATGCCCCAACGAACAATCCGTCACTAACTAGTGTAAAGGGCTCCACATCTGCGTGAAGCGTCAATCGTCAGAGTTAAAATCTGTTCAACTGTTCCGCTTGCGCTTCGGAGTTTTCTATCTGTAGTTCGTGTTTATGAATGTGTATAATATATAGTAGTAGTCATAATGAAGACCTGTTGCATTCTCAAAAAACGTGAAATCAATAATGTTTTGAATACGTTTTGAATATGCTTGGTTTTGCAGAAAAGCAATATCAGTAGATTCTGAATCACCTTGTGATGTCGATTTGAATTGTTTTTTCTCCTTCCCCAATCAGTTTAAACTATCCATTGACGAGAATCGACCACTCAATGATGTAGCCAGGACAGACAAAAAAACAGTATCCCTCTTTACCTTGTAGTGTAACCAGATCTCCTCGACTTAAATATGCTTACTTTATAATAGAATGGTTATTTAGTTGCTTCAATTTTTCTTTATTAATATTTATTTGATATTAGTTAGAAAGGCTTGTTTTTAGATTTTATTAGTTTATGTCTCACGTACGTCCTAAAGCTCTAATGTGTAAATATTGATGAGTAATTTCAATTAAAAATCTGGTATATTACGTGTTTTGAACGATTTATTCACTCCTGTTTCCTCTGTAGCCTAAATACCTGAATATGTCTCGCTTGTTGACCTGGTATCCTTGTGCATATTACTTGAAAAATAATAACATCTAATTGGTTACTAAAAATTTAGACACACAAAATTTTTGGCGGTTCCCAAAACCTGTGTGAAGCATCAAAGAACTCTATAAATTGCTTATTTTACTCTAGTTATTCATC
Organism: Boltenia villosa; assembly: GCA_031471845.1. Lineage (NCBI taxonomy): Eukaryota > Metazoa > Chordata > Ascidiacea > Stolidobranchia > Pyuridae > Boltenia > Boltenia villosa. The sequence goes on along the minus strand of JAUELA010143487.1, from coordinate 12,539 downwards.
AGAGTTATTCTACATTCAAGTTACGTATTCATCAGATAATCGACATGTCCTTGTTACTAGAATACCAGCAGTTCAGACCGACAATCAACGCATATTTTTTATGAGTGCGTGTGCTCATGTGAGACGGTAGCAATTACATCGCGTCAGATACCGCCCAGCTGGACTCACATCATTTTTTCTGCAGCGTAATATAATTCATGTAATTGTGTACCGAACTTGTACATTTGCTCTGCAATTCCCCTGTTTTATATGTTCACATACATTTTTACGGCCAGAGAGATAATGTAATTTTATAGCATTTTCTTCCCATTAAATCGTGATTGAACAAAAGAACTTTTTGTTCCCGAGCATATCTTCCGTTATAAAATGATCGAATGAACAGATATAAAATTTACTTCGTCCACTTTATTTCCTCTTATTTTTTCACATTGTGATTCGTACACATACTCAGGACAAAGGAAAGAATAAGTAGGAGCCAAAACAGTTACATTTCTCAAAAGATTTAGAAATTGGTGCCACTTTGTTATGACGTCACGTTCAAGATGACGATGATGGTCTAGATTCCATGCTATGGTTTTTCATGAGAATACAGCCTATTTAGGAGACAATTGTTCCTTTTGGGGCAATTGTTCAGGGGCAGTTGTCCTAAGACCTGGATTAAGATATATTGTAGCAATAGAAGCTACAAGTAACTTTTATTATTCGGTAAAACTTAGAGCAAAAGAAAAGATAAGTAGAAGCCAAAAATATTGACTTGTTACTAGCTATATTTCTCAAAAGTTATAAAAAGGATGATGACGATTTAAATGTTCAAATTCTCAGTATGATATAGTAACAGTTCTAGGTCAACTCATCCCATGGACAATAGCACCTGACAATTGGCCCTCGGATTATTACCTTCTCGCAACTCCCATATATGTCCGAGGGGAGTTTTCTGGATACCGCTTGAACACCTTAACCAGTGGTTCTTAACCTTTTGTATCCCGGCGCCCCTTGTGATTCTGAAACTCCATCCCGCACCCGTAGCGAATATGTGAAAAACATTCATCTTTTTACGCAAGTACGAGTGAACTCCAAACGCTCATATGCGCTTCTTTTAATCCAATCTAAAAGCGGCAATGTATGAAGTTTTACAGCAAAAGTCTAAAAGAACAAACAAATGCGCGCCGAAGGCTTGCGAATTTTTTGCACTTTGTAAAATATGTAACTATCAGTGCAGCCTTACATTTGGTACATGTCTATGTCTATCGCTGTTTTAAAAAACCAGAAATATTATCGGGAAATGCAATTTCGCACCAAACATTTTAGAATTGTTTTGAGGATTGCATACATTTACAAATAGTTTAGAAATCAACGAGGGTACGTAAAAGGGCACACGCTCCTCGTAGGCAACTGCAGTAGTCCATTATGGAATCAATTGGAATTTGTTCCTGCATTTTCCACCATTCGATTCGGCAGCTGATACAATACGAACAGCAGTTTAAAATGGTATAAAAATGGATAATTCGTGAAATGTTTACCTTCTGGCAATCGCTGTGGGTTATGAGTTGAAATGATGGGCAGTAAAACAAAAAAAAATGATTATTTTTTTCGGACCCTCCTTTCGTACCCCTAAGAACTGGCTATCGCACCCAATGGGGGTGCATGTACCACAGGTTAAGAACCACTGACCTAAACAAACATTCGCCTTTTACCAATGCAACAACAAATAATGTTTTTATAGTTTAATCAGAAAGGAAACATAAATCTTGTATTTAATCCAGGATACAATGAGTTGGAAAGAATGTTGCGGACGGTTTTTGAGAATTTGCTGTTCATTAATGTGCCTTTTTATCCCAATTGTTGGCTGGTACATTTTATACTGGGCATATACTTACAACGACGATGATGACGAAATCGATCCTGAGAGAGGTAAAGATCATTTGTGCAACGTAAAATGCTCAAATCAAAATCAAAAAACCACCTCATATTATAGGACTTATGTCTGCTAGTTGGCCTAACTATAATTCGTATATTGTTGTTCTTCAATTCATCTCAAAAGTTTCTTTTGAAAAGTTATATTTTAGTTCTTTAAAAATATCGAATTTCCCCTTGTTATTGACAGTTAGAGAGACATACTTTCACACTTTAATGACAATCTATATTAACAGTAATAACACAGCAACCAGGAACATCAACTGTTCAGACTCGCCAATCCGCAGGAGAACAAAATCGAAATCAAGGAAATCAAGGTTATTTTCGTTATTTATATCCTGGTCATCTAGGAACTATATTTTGTCCATTTATCCTTGACTCATTACCATTCTTTGGTGAGCCTACATATAAGCAGCTACTATGTGTCATTTATATCTTTTTTTTACTCGTTGGCTTTTAAACCCCATACACAAACAAATAAGCGATCTATCCGGGTGATCGGTTACCCATAGATACAAAAATATCACCATTAAAAGCCAGTTGTGTCGAATTTTTCCAAAAATTTCCATTGATGTCATATGCGTTAATGAACTCAGTGCTTAACATCTTTAACACCACATACAAAAAACATGCCAATGGTTTGCTTTGTTATTATAAGGTTTATTTTTATTTTTTAACGAAATACAGTTTGTCTTACAATTAATTTGAGTCTCATTAACGGGCTTGGCAGTCAATTCTGTTGCTTGTTGCGAGAACCATGGAAGGATTAAAATTTGATAGATATACCAGAGACTACCCGTGACCCGTCGGGTCAACCAGTTTCGAGAACGGCTTACGTGATCCAAAAATCGTCGCACGGTTCAAATGAAACTTGTTTTATCAACTTTGTATTGTGCAGGGCCCACGCTAACGCAGCAACGCGAATGCTGTTTTCTTTCTCTGTAACGAAATAATAGTTAAATGAAGATTTAATCAGTTATTACACCCAATGGGAAATACCGATAGGGTGTCGAATTTGTATTATTGAGTAATAGAGGCCATCGATCGGAAACCCGTATCCTCAAATTTCATTCCCATTCCATTCCCATTCTGTTGAATGAGGTTGCGTTACTCTCCTTCTCACCAATTGTAGATACAATTGCAATAATTAGCTATAATCCGATGTACGTTAGGTCACGGTATTCCTTCATCCTTGAGTCCATACATGTGCTTAACCCTGGAACACTAAGGCTTAATTTATTACCCCTAAACACTAAGCCCGGGTGAATTTCACGAAGAAACATAGTTGCAATCAAAATTTTTTAATTCTACAAAAATAAATTGAGATTATAACCTTCATACTATCGTTTCCTTAATTATTTAGTCAATTAAAGCAAAATTATTAACTAAAGGGTTGAATGAAAATTGTTGAAATTACTAACAAATTACATAAAAATTAATAATTGAACTAAGACTGCAGCTGAACACTTTACATTACATTTGATGCAACCACAGCCTCCTGTTCAAAAAATTTGAACCATTTCGAACCCCTTAGTGTTTACGTAGAGTGGAGACTAAGTGTTCGAAATGGTTCAAATTTTTTACTCTCCTTGAAAAAATGTCCCTAAAATTAGATTGAAAATGGAATGTAAAATATATTTTTCAAATTCATAACCATCAATTCACTCACCTCGCTCAACTTGTGAAACGACCGATATCATTCTATATTGAAAACTCGAGCGTGAAAGACAAATGAGATCAAATTTTTCAGGAGGACTTGATACAAACGGTAATTTTTTCCAATCGACTTTTTAACAAAGTTTCATACACAACTTTACGTGCATACTTTGAACATTTTCAACACAATGAAATAGGACCTTCGGAATATAATAAAGAACTTGAACTTAATTATCTTAGCCAATTGGTTGTAGCCAGGAATGTGCCATTCAAGAAAGAAAGGCATCGAACAAAACGCGATTAAATTGATAAACAATATCTATCACTTTTACTATATCACTTTTATCACAACACATACAAATATATTTATATATTTAATTCAATAGGTTGGAAATCTTATGGTCAAGATCAGGAAATTGAATATCCAATAACGCTAGGATAATCTTAAATCATAAAGGATTTAAAAAAAAATTTCCAATTTTTTGCATGCCAATAATCAAATAATCAGATCATTGCGTGATATTTAGGTTCTTACATTTCGCAATATACTATTTTTCCGGTTTGCATATGCAAGCAAGCACCATGCCCAATTTATTGCAAAAGTACAACCAATTCTCCAATTTTCTTAGTGGTGCTGGAGATTAATATGTGTGGTTTCAGGAGCGAAACCTGAAATTCTTTCATTGTTATTCAATCATTGTTATGTTTTTATCTCATTTTTTCTTTTCTTTCATAATCAGCATCAACGTTATCACCACCACCGCCAGCGATACCACCACGAGAACCATTGCCACCATGGAAACCACCACTACCACCACGAACACGACCATCAGCACCACCATCATCAGCAGTCCAAGAATCAACATTACGAGACCCTAATACCTACCCACCAACAAGGGAACAAAAAGGCATCAGAATTCCAAATGTGATTCTTCCACAAAACGCTGAAATTATTGAAATCCCTCCCGATTTCGGAGAGTATGGGGGTAATTTATTTTGAAGTTAATTACTAGCAAAAGACTATTAATGTATTAGCGCATAATAAATAGATTAAACGCGAAATTTTATTTATTTTTCATTTAATATAACTTTTTCCTGTTCACAACTTTTTCTATTTGCAGGACACACTGTTGTTCTGGTGCACCCACCTGGTGGTAGCAGAGAAGAGACTGATGCCGATGTTCAGAACGAAATAAGTGATGAATGCGCCGTCTGTTGTGAACCACTGCCAGATCCTCGAACTGCTATAAACCCTTGTGGACACACTAAAACTTGTCGTGAATGTCTTAGGATAATACAAATGCGCACTGATAAACGTTGTCCAATTTGTAGAGAAATAATCCAGAGCGTGATTCAAGTCTATTAATCAAACTTTCGCTCTCGTGAGTTTTCATTTGATACGGCATATTACTATTCATTTTTTAATCGGAACCACCGTGTACTTAATGCTAGGACAGAGAAAAAAAATCAGTATCCCTCCCTACCTTGTAGTGTAATCAAATTCCGTCATCTCCTCGACTTAAATATGCTTACTTTATAATACAATGGTTATTTAGCTGCTTCAATTGTTCTTTATTAATATTTATTTGATTTTAGTTTAGAAACACTTGTTTTTAGCTTTTATTAGTTTTATGTCTCATGTTCGTCCTCAAGCTCTAATGTGTAAATATTCATGATTTATATATATGAGTAATTTCAATAAACAAACTGGTATAGTATGTTGTTATGGGTTTTATTTCCTAGATTTATCTTCAGGTTATTCGACAACAAGATATTATGGCGATATGGCTATAATACATGCTGTAAACAATAACGCTTATAAATAATACGAAACCAAAGGTAAATTTTACGACTATTAAACATAATTAGTATTATAATGAAGATCTCGAATTATTTAACTATTCGTGTCAACATTCGAACCTTCGTAGTTTGTAATCTTACTATCCATTAATCTGGCCAATCAATAATACGTCTTTGTACTCCGAAAAATACTTGAGTTTGCGTGATGTTTACTGCCTCGAAATAATGGGGCTTGTTACTGTTACCCCGTACGTCTGTTGAATTGAAATCGGTTTCTGGATTTCAAATCTTAAACCATTAGCTTGTTTTGAACGATTTATTCTTCCCTGTTTCCTCTGTAGCCTAAATACCTGAATAGTTCTCGCTTGTTGGCCTGGTATCCTTGTGCATATTACTTGAAAAATAATAACATCTAATTGGTTAATAAAAATTTAGTCACCCAAAATTCTGGGCGGTTCGCAAAACCTGTGTGAAGCATCAAAGAACTCTACAAATTACTTATTTTTATATGTGGTTATTTATAGTTATTCCACATTCAAGTTACGCATTTATCAGATAAGCGACATGTTCTTGTTACTAGAATACCAGCAGTACAGACCGACAATCAACGTATATTTTTTGTGAGTGCGTGTGCTCATGTGAGACGGTAGCGATTACATCGCGTCAGATACCGCCCAGCTGGACTCACATCAACTCACGTCATTTTTTGTGGATGTGAATGTGTGTGTGAGACGTTACTGTATCCAGCGGATAATGAATCCATACCACTCCATAGCGACACCTAACAGAAACACACATTTAACGAGATCAGACACTAAGGTGCAGGTGAGGTACAATTCTAGCCAATTTTCCACCGACATCGAACGAAACATAAACAAACAAACTTTACATAATTTTTCAACATATTTATTGACTTTGTATATTTAAATCACGCAAGGTATACTTTGGTGCTTCTGTCATCCAAGGGACAAAAGCCCATTGCAAAAATGTCCAAGAAAAAAACGTCAAACGCAAAAAAATGTAATGCTACATACGTCAAATGCGAAGGCGTCAAAAACAAAAGCGTCCAACGTATGAAATGTCCAACGGAATAAACATCCGACGTATAACATATCCACAGGACAAAACGTGCAATGCAAAAACGTCAAATGTAAAAAATATCCACATGAAAAAGAGTAGGGATTTGTGGGTAGGTTTAGAGTAGGGGTTCCCAACCAGGGGTGCCCGCACCCCCTGGGGGTGCGAGAAAGCATTTCAGGGAGCGCGAGATAGAGTTGACATTTCGTTTTTTTGTATTATATATTAAAAAATTATTTTAAAAAATCGTTTTCTTTTTCTTTAAAAAAAATGTTATTTTTTAGGGGTGCGAGGGCATATTATTTTTTTAGGGGTGCGGAGCATAAGAAAGGTTGGGAACCCCTGGTTTAGAGGGTTAAGTTCCGTGTTCGAGGTTAGGGGTTAGGGTTGAGATGTCCAGATAAAGGAATTAGTTTCGTGACTTATTTCCGTGACCTAGACATGTACGAAATGTACCAATGTCGCATAGGTGCTTACTACGAGTTGTATTACAAGTTTAGCAGAACGTAGGTAGAACTTTCAGGAAAACAGCGTCACCAACTATCTCTATATACCACACAGCGACGACGTGGAAGCAATTGCCAAGTTACTGGCCACGACAGATGCGAATTCTAACCTAAGTTCATGGATGAAAAATCAGTGCAATGTGTTCTTCCCAATAACAACTTCGTGTTTGACGGAAAGCATTACCTACAGATCCAAGGTACTGCTTTGGGCACGGAAATGGCGATAAATGCAAACATATTTATGGCTTGCCTGGAAGAAAACTTGTTCGAAAGAGCATCAAATCGACCCAGATTTTACAGCCGCTCCATAGATGATGGTTTCATGATATGGTGTCCCGGGTTAGAGAGACTTCTGAAATTCATGGATTTAGCCAACTCCGTCCATTCTACAATTAAATTCACCCTTGAATAGTCGAACACCCATGTCTCATTGCTGGACACAATGATTCACCTATCCAACATTAAATAAGAAACTGAAGCATATTGCAAACCCACGGACCCACCAATATTTACTCCCATTACCATGCCATCAGAAGCACATCACCCGCAATATTTCCACATGGACTATCCCTTCGATTCCACATGGACTAGTCCTTCGAGTGAGGAGGATCTGCTCTACGGACGATTTCTTAGATAAGCACTTAACAGCATTATCTGAATGCCTGAGACGAAGAAACTACCGAAAGAAGATCATTGACGAAGCGATAAAACCTGCATGTAATACCTCACGTGATACGCTACTTGCACCGAAAGATAAAGCCACCGCTAATAAACGAAAGCCATTCATCACCGTTTCTTATTAATGACCATTGCAAATATTCACACTTCTTCCCTTCACGATAACTATTTAGATGTGTATAAACTACGTCATTACGTCACAAGTTCATAACTTTCTATCTTAAATTAACTTATTCCAGTATCACAATACCGATTCGCGTGTTTCTTTTTGCTGCCATTTATTATGCTTTGTCTGAGGGAGATAGATATAACAATCTAGCAGAACATTTAACATCACAAAAAGATGTATAATATATTTTAAACTTTGTCAGGGGACCCCGAAAATGTGACCATACTTTTAAATACTGAACGAGGACTTTTTGAAAATACAATATTATTTTTCGCGACACATGAATTAAAAATTGTATTCGCGACACACATTTTGGAATACCGTATTTTCGCCTATATAAGACGCACCCAGTTATAAGACGCCCCCATATATAACACGCGGGTTTGACGATTTGTGTAAAAATATTTTATATAAGACGCCAACGAATATACGACGCACATGGTCTCGCCATCTGTCGAACTGAGCAAACCCTATATTGACTGCATATAACACAGTGTTGATTTTATAAACAATGTTGCGAAAAGAAACGAATAAATATGCAGGGCAAACCATCAAATATAGGCGTGTTTGAGGAATGGAAGATGGAAGGAAACTATTTATTGTTGTAGCGAGTGTTACGTTGCTTCATGCGCGTCACCTTGTTTTGGTACTTTTCATATAAAACCAAAAATTTTGACGTGGTTATTTTCAGCTTTCTTTCTCTTCGTCAATAAAAGTAATGAAGTCGCAAATCATCAAAGATATGTGTGTTCGAGGAATGTAACATGGAAAGAAACTATTTATTGTTGTAGCGCAACACTCGCTTCATGCGCGGTACCTTGTTTTGGTACATTTTTACTTTTTACTTATTTTTATCTTTCTTCATCGATAAAAATGCCATGCTCGTTACCCATGCGCACATGTTTCTCTCTCTCATCGAGTATCTTTCTTTCTCTCTCATCTTGGTATCTTCGAAAGTACATACCACATGCGGAGTAAGGTTTTTTTGGTTGTTGTAGTGTTGTGTCAATATCACACATTTTACCGTGGATTCATGTAAAAAATTAATTGGATAAGACGCCCCCAGGGAGCGGGATGAGTAAAATGTTGTATAAGACGCGTCTTTTATCGCGAAAATATGGTACTCTGTTTAAGAGAATTGAACATTTCGTCTTTCTTAGGGATGCTTTAAGGCAGAGTGCTGTATGTTGGAAATGAATTCGCCCCAGATTAAGTTCACTTGAAATAGCATTATTTTGAAATTAAATTCACAATTGTGCTTCCACATTACTAATCCCTTGCTGTTGCTACATTAGATTCAGTGAGTACTGCGGGCCTTCAAGCTAAGTTTTAAGCACATTTAAAAGTTGGAACTCCTGGTTATGACATAAATACCACACAAGATACACTCATTATTTAACGAGCAAACATGGGTAGTGGGTTTTCAAACCGCAAAAATCACTCGTTACGCTTGGGAGAACTTCCGCGTACTAGACCAATATGGGGTTCGGGAGAAAGATTTTTTTCAAACGTTGCCATCATTAGAGATACCGCAAAATCGTTGGTATCAGAACAGAATGTACTTGAATTTCGAATGCAAGAAAATTTAGTTCACTTGGATGAGTTATGTAGCAAATCATTGCGATGTAGATTATTTTTTGATAATTTACCAGAAAGATATATTACTAAAGGGCGACAGCAGCAGAGACTCTTGATTAACTCTGATTTTTGATTTTTTACATTTTGACGTTTGAACTAATGATGATTTGTATTTGAATTTAACCATAATCTCATGCTATATATATCCTTTTTTGTGTGTTTGCAAATAATACTAAACCATTTTTAAGAAATTCAACATTTGTTCTCACGAAACAATCAGTCCAATACGCACATTTTATCGCGCAAACGCCGTAAAGAAGAATTCTAATTGATATTTCACGTGTGTTTGCAGTTCGAAAGTCACCATAAATACTTAAGGTAAGGTAAAAACCTACAACAAAGGCACTGAAGGTCTTTTTTCTCTTTTTTTAATTTAGCTGATGGAAATGCTAGATCATACCATTCCTACATAGACTCGGCCGCGAAGTCTGAATATTTTAAGATGGATCCCCATTTCTCAAAAGATTTAGATCTATGAAAACAGCTAGTTTTACTTCGTGGTTTGATTTTTTGAACATTTGTAAAGTAAGAGTACCAAACACTCATTTGATTCATTCTACTCTACAAAAACATGTTCACCATCTCTAATGTTTTGCATTACCCCTGTAATTTCCTCTGTAAATATTTTCCTAAAAAATAAATCATTACTTTGTTTCGGTATTAAATGAATGGCTTAACTGTATGATCATGAGCTTTGCCGTTGATCTGTTTTTATCACGCGATGGGGAATTCCAGCATTCCGTTTAAGCTTGTTCAATGATATGTATCCTATTTCCTCAGCGTTTTACCCACTGTTGTGAAATTTTACTTTTACTATCATATTTGCTTTGATAAATACATATGAAACTATTTCACTGCGAAGAGTTTAATTAACATTCATCTGTTGATTATAGATTCAAAATGTGTCAATAGGAGATATGTTCGGTATAGACTTAAACGAATGAAAAGTGCAATGTATAATAGCCTGCCACTTGATAAACCTTGGAGGCAATCAATTTCGATTGTGATGCATACATATATAATGAAGATTATATTATATTTGTGCTGCATATTGTGGTTAAAACTAACTTGAAGGCCCGCTGTACTCACTGAACCTAATGTATCAACATCTAAAAGTTCAGAGAGTGGCATTCAAACTATAGTTTTAATCGCGTGATGGCACTTAAAGATTGTAAGCCCCTTGTTATAACATAAATATCACGAAACTTACTATTCAACGAGAATACATGGCATTGGGTGTTAAAACCGCAAATTAACTGGTTACGCGTTGAACGACTTCTAACCAGAACAATATGGGCTTGGGTAAGATAATGTTGATCTCCAAAGTTCGTCAGAGTGTCAATATGTCTTACCAGTACAGTTGCTTTGTCATTACTCCATGAAGCGTGTTAAAATGCAGCTGGGATGGTGTAACGCTGGTACCATGATATTTATTTCACTATATCGCAGCTACTTTTTGAGAAGACTTTCCTCAAATGTTTCCATCAATAAAAGAAGATGAAATATATCATTTTGTTATCTGGTATTTGAATAATCGCACTTTTCCCTCATCATTCAATAAATAGATCACATATCTTACATCTTATACGTTTCACCCATATTTTAAACAGTATTTTTGCCTCTTTAAGTCTTATACGGCCGTATAGGAGGTTTATAGTTTTTTTAGCCTTCAAATATTATAATATAAAATTGGTAGATAAAAGGCTAAAGTATGCTTTAAATTTACTAAACTATCCATGCAAATCTGAATTTGATATCTTTTTTACCAAAACTACGGTCACGGAACTTAATTCTCCCATTTTAAATTCCGAGCGGTTATTTGGGCGAAACAAGGGATGAAATCCATGTTCATGTTCAAAATACATCAATTGAAATTGCGGTAGTTGTTATTGTTCAACATTTCGTGCAACTGGTACTGTGGATCAGTCGTGAGAAACTTGTGTTGTTATCGGGTCCAAGGTTCAATTGTTACGAAAGCCATAGGTCAACCCCCTATGTCTACAAGCTCAACACGAAGATATATCTATGAAAGGTTCAGCTAAGGTCACTATGCTGTGGTAGTTCTCAAAGATAAAACAATAAAGGCACAACATTTTTCAAGCAAGGTTTCTTGCTCATTGTTTCCAATAAACTATCAGCTGCTGACCCATAATAGCAAATTTTCTGAAAATCACAATGTGAAATATTACGTATTACCTCATGAAATGTTTACCTTATGTCAATCGGTGTGGGTAATGAGTTGAAATGATCAGCAGTAAAACAAAAAAATGATTATCGCACCCTTAAGAACTCGCTCTCGCACCCCTTGGGGGTGCATGCACCCCAGGATCAAGAACCACTGACCTGAACAAACATTCGCCTTTTACCAATGCAACAACAATGAATGTTTTTATAGTTTAATCAGAAAGGAAACATAAATCTTGTATTTAATCCAAGATACAATGAGTTGGAAAGAATGTTGCGGAGACTTTTTGGGAATTTGCTGTTCATTAATGTGCCTTTTTATCCCAATTGTTGGCTGGTACATTTTATACTGGGCATATACTTACAACGACGATGATGACGAAATCGATCCTGAGAGAGGTAAAGATCATTTGGCTATTGTGCAACGTAAAATGCTCAAGTAAAAATCAAAAAACAACCTCATATTATAGGACGTATGTCTGGTAGTTGGCCTAACTATAATTCTTATATTGTTGTTCTTCAATTTATCTCAAAAGTTTCTTTTGAAGAGTTATATTTTAGTTCTTTAATTTCAAAATATCGAATTTCCCCTTGTTATTGACAGTTAGAGAGATATACTTTCACACTTTCGTGGCAATCTAGATTAACAGCAATAACACACCAACCAGGAACATCAACTGTTCAGACTCGCCAATCCGCAGGAGAACAAAATCGAAATCAAGGAAATTCAGCAGCTACTATGTGTCATTTATATCTTTTTTACTCGTTGGCTTCAAAACCCCATACACAAACAAATAAGCGATCTATCCGGGTGATCGGTTACCCATAGATACAAAAATGTCACCATTAAAAGCCAGTTGTGTCGAATTTTTCCAAAAATTTCCATACATGTCATATGCGTTAATGAACTCAATGCT
>JAUELA010143377.1:0-14390 GCA_031471845.1 Boltenia villosa | reverse complement strand
AACGTTAACGCAAGTAGAAATAATGGTAGAATAGACTTGCGCTGCAAAATGTAGTTACTTCTGAATCTAATATGATGCTTTTTGAAATCAGTTACCATAGTGATGTGTTAGACCATTGTGTTGTCAATAATAGGTGAAGTTGGTAGCACAGTAGTTAACATATTCTTTCGAAAGATTTGACATTTTTTTCAACATTTATCAAATCAAGGATATATATAACTTGTGCAATGCCAAATGATTATTTTCTTCCTCATCCCTGTAGAATCTACTCTATAAAGACCAAACGGAAGGTAAAATGTAGTTAGCTGCGCGTTTTATTACACTTTTCGATACGTAGTCTGCATGGAGAGAAGGGTTCCACTATGAACAAAGTACACATCTACATTACTTCTTTACGTGGCTACTTTTGTATTATTGAGTGTTTTTTTCTCTAATAAAACGAAACTTTGTATCTAAACAACTTATTACTGCTTGTATGTTTGAATGTGTAGATTTTTTGGAACTAATGAAATTCATGTAGTGAACACTGGCATTAGCGGAACGAAATGAAAAACTCGGTCGTGATTTCCTTCTCTCGAATACGTGTCTTGTATTTTCAACGCTTCACTAGATATTCAAGGCTCAAAATGAAACACATTTATGAAGGTTTTACGTCTATGTTTTAAGTAATTTCATATAAATTTTCAACGCTTCACTAGATATTCAAGGCTCAAAATGAAACACGTTTACGAGGGTTTTACGTCTTTGTTTTAAGTCATTTCATGTAACATTTCAACGCTTCACTAGATATTCAAGGCTCAAAATGAAACAGTTTATGAAGGTTTTACGTCTATGTTTTAAGTTATTTCATAAAACCTTTATTGTTTGCGTGATGATGAACATAAAATCTAGTTTAGTTGAGGCCTTGAAAATAATAATTACTTTTGTTCAACAGATGAAGAAATAGATGGACTGGCTTTCCTTGAGCTGACGGAGTCCGATCTCCGTGAACTCGGAATTCATAAGATGGGGACGGTGAAGAAACTGTTGCGACTGATCAGACAGTCGTCAAATATGGACATCAAGGCCCCAGTACCCCAAGTACCCATGCCCCCGACTATTCAGAGCCCAAAATTGACCTCTGCTGTGTCAGAGGTCATGCAAAGTGTCGAGCATCATACAATCCCAAACTTACAACCAATCACCCCCCAGAAGACACCCATGTCGAAATTGGTTGGCTCTAACCCAACGATATCTTTGCCCCAAATATCAATGACTGCTCGGAGAGTTGCAAATGCCTCAACTATGGCTTCGAACAGGAAACAAAATGGGTCACCTGCTAAAAACAGATCACAAAATATCACACAGACGCCACCTAGAGGTGTATGTGTGCCCTGGCCTAAAGGAATGACTCAAACTTTCAACCAATCAAGCAGTAGAAGATATCTGGAGGAGCCAATTGATATAGAGCAAATATCCACGTCTGCCCGTCAGGTTGAAGTAAAGGCGGAATTTACAGCAAGTAACATCTCAGGCTCCAGCAAAGGCCAAAGTCTGCCAGAGAAACCTGGCATCCCAGATATTATAGAGAAGGCTCCGATCGACCTAAATCTCACAGACAGGGAACTGCTAGAAGTCCAGAGGCTTGAAAATGATGCATTAATGCAGCAAATAAATGAAATAGCTCAAAATGAATCTCCACCACGAGTATATAACGAGGCAGGCTGGCGAGGTTCCCCTTCTCTCTCGAGAAAGAGATTGAACACTGAAGCTGTCAGTCAAGAGTCGATTCCCAAACTACTGAAAGTAGTTTCCCTTCAAAAAACTCCGACAGAGAAGAAGATGACAGATATCAATTTTCCACGTAGCACAACATTTGAGGTGAATAATAATAATTTTCATCTATTTACCACAAATTCAATAGTAAGCTGTATCGGCTTGTACATGGATGCACAATGTCAACATGTTGAACTTGATGGCAGAGGTCACGCGTAAGGTCACATGACACGCCCTGCACTGAGAAGTTCACCGTCCCAGTCACTTACTCACAAATAGTATCAGGATGAACAACATGGCATATGTTGAGTTGAAGTGATCACAACATGTAGGGAATGTGCTAAAGAACCTGTCCGGTGGCCGAATGGGTAAAGCCATCGACTGGTCACAGATTTATTCACCCCCTTCTCATGATGCATTACACGCTTGTTGATCACTTCACTTCAATATATGCCCAGTGTTCACCCTTGAGCCTTGGCGTGAGTAAGTGACTGCGGACTGAATTCCTCGCCGGTCCAGAGCAGTTTCACGTGACCTTGGTCACAGCTTTCTTTGATATGCAAGTTCAGCATGCTCGCAAGCCGACATGGTCACACCGCTACGGCTTCCCAGTGAATCCAAGGGTAAATATGATATAATAATAAAGCAAAAAAAAGGAATCTAAGCTTAATTTTAATGAGTGGAGTTGGTTCCGAGTCAGAAAACTATTCCATTGACTTACAGCCTTGAGAACGTTGAACTCCTTGAAAGGTGATGATGCTTTCAGGGCACAAAATAACAGCCAGACATCGGTCAAATGACTGGCAATTTGAAGGCTTTGACAGTCGTCAAAATTTGACGCTGGTCAAAATGACCGGCTACAAAATGGCAGGAATATTTGTGTTTTCAATGCAAAAATAAACAGAGCAAAATATAACTCGATTGTATAAGTTCGTTTTCCATACGATGAACGTAAAAGTTCGTTTTTTGTACGATGAACGTCCTCAATTTACTTTTTGTAACAAGCAGCATTATAAAGAAAAATGCCATTCTCTCTCTGCACGCCAAGTGTGTATTCACACGCGATTTCATTCATATACAATATATTCCCCTTGTTTACTACCTTTGTGTTATTTTAGTAGCAAGGTAAGAAAATTTATGCAGTGTTTTTAAGGCAAATAATTTGACAGGCCAAACAACAGTTTTGACAGGCTTCGACTGGCCAAGCCTGTCAAAATGACAGGCCTCCTAAAATTCCTCTATTGTGCCCTGCAACAGCATTATCTTTTAGTTTACCCTACTTTCATTGATAGGTTGGAATCCTTGCAAGGTGATGATGCTTTAATATGTTATTATACAGCTCTATCTTATATTCAGAATCTCAACATGACGAACGAGTTATCCAAGATGTCAGGAGGGGCGGAAATGATACGATTGTTAACAGCACAGGGACGACATAACAGAAGTAATCATCAAAAATTTGTGAAAAAAGCTGTTCATATCATGACGGAACTGGCAAGGATGCAGGGATTCAGAAAGTTGTGAGTATTATAAGGTTTTAATTTGTTTATTATTTGGGTTTATTTATCTTGAATGCAGGGCTGTGGAGTCGGAGCAAGTTTGACAGAAGTCGGAGTCGGGGAAAAATTGTACCGATTACGACTCCTAATATGTTTGAACCGTTCGAACTCGTTTCCGAATAATTCTTGAATATTTTTTAAAATTCAGAGATTAATTTTCAACGTTTGAACCTGTAACTTAGAGCCATAGCTTGCTGCAGTTCCATAGACCTGATAAATCATGTCAGCACTTGACACAGTTGACAGATCAGCATGTTATTTACTATATTGAATAAAGGAGTCGAAGTTTTATGTACCGACTCCACAGTCCTGCTTGAATGGGACAACTCTTGTGAGCAAGATATTTGCTTTACACCCTATATGGGACAAGTAACTTCAATATTCAAATTTTTATAAACTAATTTTCCAACAGATATCACAATGCCGAGTGTTATTAATTCACGTGTTTCTTTTTGCAGCAATCATTTATTATGCTTCTTCTGAAGAAGATAAATATAAAAATCTAGCGAGAGCTTGAAAAATAAAACTTTTAATTGTGTACGAACAAGACTATGTCTGATATTATAGATATCATCAGTAAACAAAACAAAATTTTTATTTTCTTTCACAGTTACCCACCAAACTATCTAAAAGTAATCATGGCAAAAAAGATTGTGAAAGAATTTCCTGTTCTTCGAGCAAACGTAAATGGAAAAGCAGAACATGTAAGTTATAACTTTCAATGCCTGATTACAATAGAATACTTTCGTCTCTTGGAAAAAAGTATCTTTTGAAATTATTGCTCCAAAAATGTAAAGATTTTCAAAAACATCTGTCATTTTCATTGAAAGTCAGGTTTGCGTGTTGGTGAAATAATTTGCAGACTCAAGTTAACCCAGTTACACAAATCTCCAGCTCACTATAACACTAAATCAGATAAAATAGATAGAGCACAATAGAGGGATTTTCGGAGGCCTGTCATTTTGACAGGGTTGGCCAGTCGAAGCCTGTCAAAACTGTTGTTTGGCCTGTCAAATTATTTGTGGTAAGTGGCATGTAGAGAGAGAATGTTATTTTCCTTTTCTAATGCCGCTTGTTACAAAACGTAAATTGAGGACGTTCATCGTTCGAAAAATGAACTTTTACGTTCATCGTATGAAAAACAAATTTTTACAATTCAGTTATTTTGTGCCATTTAATTTCTCATTGAAAACACAAATATTCCTGCGCCTGTCGAAGCCTTCAAATTGCCAGTCATTTGACCGATGACTGGCCGTTATTTTGTGCCCTGATCTATTTTAGCAAA
The DNA here is from genome assembly GCA_031471845.1 of Boltenia villosa. Taxonomy (NCBI): domain Eukaryota; kingdom Metazoa; phylum Chordata; class Ascidiacea; order Stolidobranchia; family Pyuridae; genus Boltenia; species Boltenia villosa. The sequence continues at coordinate 9,791 of JAUELA010143377.1, read as the reverse complement.
ATAGTTATGATTATCTTGACTGAAAATACAAAATGAGATATTAAAAAAAAATTATTTTAGTTTTTATGAATCTATTACTAAATTGTTTATGAGTTGTCTTTTCTAAAATCAAATATTTTTCAGGTTTTATATTTTGACGAACTCCACAGAACTGGTTACATTGAGAATCGAGTCAAAACATGTCGGAGGTCGCTGGACATTGAAGATAAAGCGTACAAACGGAGAGAGAAAAATGTCGATCACTTATTCGAGAAATAAAATGGTTTGTTCTGTTTGTCTATCAATATTACTTGGAATCAGCTTTTTCAAAACCATTTAAACAATAGACAAAGGTTACCTCTTGTATCATTACCAATCCAGGGGTGGGCAAACTACGGCCCGCGGGCGGCCCACAAGGTCTTTTTGTGTGGCCCGCGAACTTCCTCGCAAGTCTATGGCAATTTGTGTGGCCAAGACATTTTCGCACATGAAAACGCGTTTAACGAGACTACAATGAGATTTTGTGTGGAAATGAATTTCATTTTTATTGAATGTGGCCCGCGAGAGATTCACAGATGCTCCATGGGGCCCGTGGAGAAAAAAAGTTTGCCTACCACAGACCTAATCCAAGCTGTTTAGTAAAAAACAATAACAATTTTTACCTCCATCCCCAAACTGGAAGTTGACCTTGGTGTCAAAGGTTGAGTTTGAGGTTATGAACTCGCAAGTGTAGACTCCTCCATCTAGGTCTGCAGTCGGGTGGTTGAATACAATTGAGACAAGACCGCTTTCTCGGTCTACGATGCACTGAAAGAAATATTCAGATGTTATTGCAGTGCCAATTGTTGTGCTTATATATGTTTCAAATAAAGGGTGTTTTTAATATTTTATCTTGTTCATTGTAGATTATATAGTTAGTTCTGGCTGATTAGTGGGTCTGGATCGGGGGTGGGCAAACTATGGCCCACCAGGTCATTTTGTGCGGCCCGAGAACTTCCTCGCAGGCATTACCAATTTGGTTGGTCCAGATTAATTTTGAATACGGTATTTTTTTATTATAAGTCGCGGCGCGGCGTCTTTCGTTGTGGAATAAATATTACATTTGAATTAATAATAATTGTGTTTGTTGTGTGGAAATAACATATTGTAAATTTAGTTTTTGTTGAATACTGCCCGCGAGGGATTCACAGATGTATAGATTATGGCAGTTATATGTAAAGGTTTGATTAACAATTCAATTATCTTACATTATATTCTTTCCCTTTTGTATCCAGAACTGTTTCATCCCTGTACCAATAGATCTTCACGTCATCTCGCAGTTCCTCGAGGACGCAGTAGAGTCGGATCGCCCCTGGAAGAGCTTCGGATCTCAGGCCCTGGAGGAAGTTGATGGCTGAAGAAAAAAAAATAAAAATGAAAATACTGTCAAGAGAAAAAAAAAAGAAACCTGAGAAATATTACACAACATGTTATGTTATTATGCATGTTACAAATCGTGGCACTTGAAGATTGTGATAATAGATTATTCAGTGATATTATTATTATGTGTGATTATATTTACCCTTTTGCTATGATAAATTGTTACTGATGACAGAGGAAAGGCATTCCCGGTATTTCATCTCATTGTGAGAAGTAATAAATTGAATATATCTTGATTTTTTTTTCCTTTGTCAATTCATGTGTTCAAATTTCTTTTATACAATGTTTCATACTAATTTCATTTTTGACCATGTTTGTGTTATTTCTATTGTAAGTGCAGAGGTATAAGAAAACGATAAGGTAAAAAAACAGTTCAGGACAAGACTCAGTACTCCATCAAGTGGATATGCTGGATATATTAATTTCAAGATCTGCATAATATTCACCTGCATCTTCCTTCTGAAGAACTGGAACCTTGGGTGGTGGTGGAGGAGGTCCTAAAATAGAAAATAATGTAAAAATAGAGCAAAAAACAATTTGAGTCGGATCGTCTATTGAGTAGACTTTCTACTCCATACTCACTCTCAACATCAATCTCACAACTTCTCTCATCTCCTCCGCATTTGCAGACGACCTCACCGCTGTCTTCATAGCTGAGGCCAAGGATCTGGAATAAGGGATGGTAATTTTAGGAATGTACTTGTAAACACAAGCGATGAATTAATGTACATCTCCTGTATTTTATTTAAACTTACTGATATACTAAATGCCATCAAGGCTCCAAAAAATATTATTCTTGCGAGTAGTGGTTTGGCATCATAAAATGATGAGTGAGCACATTTAAAGGACATATTGAATGATATTTTATTTTTAGTGAAGTTTCAGCATTATAAACGCTAACAATTGAATGGGTGACCAGGTTTTTAGTTAGAGTTTTATATTATCATAAAAATAAACATCCAATATATGTATCCAAGTTCAGCATGCTCGGAAGCCTACATGGTTGCATCATGCGTCATGTATAAGCCCGATAAGGCTTTCCGGTTAATTGAGGGTAAATTAGGTACATTAAAAAAAATGAATTGAACTTTTCAGCACTAAAACTGACTGCACTCAAATTATTCTTATTTCTCAATATGTAGCGCCCAAAGTGAGCATGGTCAAACTGTACGATACACATCTAAAAACACACCTTCAAAGTCCTCTTATTTCCATCCACGATCAACTCATATTTATCATCTCCATCTTCGACCCTCTCTCCGTTGTGGTACCAAGCACATTCTGGCTCCATTCCATCAACATAAAGAGCAGACGGGATGATTCCACATTCGAAAACTGCTTCTTCTTCTTCAAATCCATAATCTCCTCCATCAATGGAGCTTTCAAATTCAGCGGGGAGTACTAAAAAGTCAAGAAGATATTGTTAACTTCAGCTTTTAGCATCACCAGCATAGAGGTCACCTTCACTCCACCTTTCACAATCATTATCCTCTTTGTTACCTTTTCACTGAATTTTATATTTTTTTGATACTTTTGACGTTATACTGTTGTATGGACAATATATATAACATATTAGACAAGATATGATAAGTTTTGATGGCTTGTAAAGTGCATGTAAGCAATAGAGGTTGTTGGACACAGTACCTTCATCAGTACAGGAGGTAATACTCCCGAAATGCTGCATCTGGTTATGGGTATGGTAGGCTTGTGAACAAATTAGGGATTTCCATTGATATGAATGAGATTATATGTAATTATTATATTATATATATATATTCTCAAGGTCTTGAAGATATTTAGCCAATGGACATTTTGCCAACAATCAAAAAATTAGATCTTAGGGTTAGGCTAAGGGTTGGGTTTAGTAACACAAAGAATTTAATTTTTAATGTTTGCAAAATGTACCCTGCTGCAAATGATGGTGAAATGTCCGTTGGCTAGTTGTCGGGATTCATATTCTTGAAGTCATAATATTACTCACCTCCGTCCACAACCAAATGAGAAGTGAAAGATCCTCCAAATCCACTCACAGTATAAGCTGCACAATCACTCATTCCAACATCCTTCACAATCAATGTCCTCTGAGTTCCATCCACGATAATCTCGTATCGTTCATCATCTTCTGAGATCAGTTGGCCATTTTTATACCAAGAAACCTGGGAATTTTTTAACCATTTTAATAGGTTCAAATGAGTTCAAATTTAGACTGAACGAGTTCTATTCAAAATTCTGGTTAAACAACTGAAATTGGAAATTTTTTTGTGTTGCAAAGGAAATACAATCTGGTCCAACTAGAGCAGCGCTTCTCAACCTTTTTCAACTCGCGGCCCACTTTGACTGACATTTTTTTTGGAGGCTCACTATAAGATATTGTGGCAAAATGACAATGAAAAAAATAAGATAAAACTGATTCATGACCACAAGTCACATGATAGAAATTAATAAGTGAACATCGATCATACCTTTGCGTCCTTTCTTGTGAGATTGCACTCGAATGTTGCTGTCTCTCCTTTGTTGATATAATTGTCTTCAGGAGTGGAGTTGAAGACAACAGGAAGCACTGAAAATGGATTTTGTATTTTTATGATAAAATATTGCGCATAACACCAAATAATTCAAAAGTTTATTTTTCGAAGTGAAAAGTCCAGTAGTTTTGAGGGTATTAAAGCCATAAACTAATAAAGTCGTTTCGGCTATGTAGTACGTTGAACTCTAGCAATTTTGACTTGGTGCTTTTATCAGGGGTACGACACTGTAGTAGGAAAATTTTTTCTATTGTACTGTGCGTTTTTGTGTAAAAGGAATCTTAACCACAAAGGGGGACAAATAGATAAGAATGCATGAAAATTAACTTACTTCCATCGATAAGACAATCAGCAGATGTGGTGCAGCCATTGTACAATGCAACACATGTGATCGTCTGAACATCAGCAGCTTGACAGTTGGTAATGATGAGAGAACGAACATTGCCAATGTGGACAATATCGTACTTGCCAACTGGTTCAATGGCGATCTGTAGGAGTGAGAACATCAACAATTAGTTTGAACATGATGTTGTTGTGTAGAAATTATTGGATTCAACCTACATCTTAAGAAATACAATCAAAATCAGAACCCACAGTGTTGAGAAGGGGCCTCAGGAAAGAGTGTGGGACAATGATGAGAATAGGACCTCGAGGGGCAAAATCCTTAGTCTCGAACAATGCGAGGAAAGGTGAAAGCTAGTAATTTCAGCGAAACTTACCTTTACTCAAGGGGCGTGGGGTAAACTACAAAACCAATACAAATAGTTGGGGCCCTAGGAACGAAAACCCGAGATCTGATCCTTTAAAAAAAATGCTTAGCTATATTTGCAATAAAACGCTTGGTGCCAGTCATTAGAGCACACAACATTAGAGTACCAGTCAATCTGGCCAAACATTAACACAAATATAGCGAAAAACAATATTCTCATTTATTAACATCTAGGGTCCGCTTTGATTTGGAATACAGAATACATCCACCAACTTCATAAAAAATTTATCAGCGCTCTGATTACGGCGATGAATAGTACACTATCCAAGTAAGTGTGAATGCATTTCACACAACGGTTTTCAGGATATGTTCTCTTATATTTACCTCTTGCTTGACCCCAAGAAACCACTTGACTTCAGTTGTTGGATCCTTGACAACACATTCAAAGTATGCTCGTTCTCCAACTTCCACTTTACATTCCTCAATACCAGAGATGAATGCTGGAACAAAGAATGGTTGTCATCCATTGCTAGATTGGCTTTCATATGTCATAACATGGCACTGTATTATCATTATTTATCATAATTGAGAATTCCTGCAAGAACTCATAGAATGAATTTCCAAAATCATCAGCATTTGATCTTAAATAGAAGCGAAAGTCACTGTATGTGTTCTAAACTATCACAATTTGGAATGCCGTTACTTTCAGAACTGGGCTGTTATTGACTTTGATTTGATGAAGGTATGATAATGTCCTCTCTTCCTTAACTCACCTTGTTTCTTTTCCTCCTCTTCTGCAGCTCTTCGCTTTGCAAGTTCCTCCTCCTCGCGAAGTCTTCTCATTTCGAGCATTGCATTTTGTCTGTCTTCAACAAGAGCTGGAATGAAAACATTTCAGTTTATTAATTGTTGAATATTACCATTAAACGACCTTGTTTGTCTTGTTGAATGTAGGCTATTGTTGAATATAGGAATATATGCAATATATATATATGTATTAGTCTCAGTAAAAACACTAGTTTGAGGTGGACCAATGGCTATTGGCAGTAGCTGATTTGAAGACTATCATGCTGCTGTCTCACCGACATATTATGGAGACGACATACTATTCCAGCTCACTGGAAAGTCGAAGGTACAGCCAACTAATTCATTGATACCATACTTTTGACGATACATCTAAAACTTCCTAATTGTCACAGAGTAAGCTCCACTATAGTGAAATAAAGGTGGCTTCACACATGGAAAGCGCACCACTTTGTTCAACAACGGAATAGCTAGAGCAACAGTCATAACTAGTGTCGTGCCTTCTGCAAAGATACAGCATGTAATTTATAAGACAAAGGCTTTGAAAAACTACAGCAAATGTCTCATCTCAAAATAAATACTTTACCCCATTCTTCTCCCGGAGTGACAAAGCATGACATTAGTGAAGGCGCTCCTGGACCAACTTTGTTGGCTCCTCGAACTCGGAAGAAATAAGTTTGACCTGGTAAAAGATAAAACACTTTATATCTCCAATAGAACATTTTAATTTATGAATCAAGTGATCATCAACATAAATGAGAAAATTTAAAGAGTTTCTGACCACCCTGTGGTGCAATCTGACAATTTGGGACAAATCGTTGTTAGAATGAGAAATAATGAATTTAAAAAATATATACCAACCCTTACCAACTAAAGTCTGTTCTTAGTGCTGGTAAATTTCGATTGGATGGATTCAGGGTTGAAAAATTATTACATCTACTCAGCTCAACTCGCTTATGACATTGAATGATTTACCCTCATAGGCAATATGGATTTTTCAATGATTCCGCTAACACAAAGGTTTCCTAACTGTGTTCCGTGGAACCCCAGGGTTCCTTGAAAAAATAAGGGGTTCCGCAGGATGCAAATTAACACGAAAATTAATTATTTAAAAATTACACTTTGCTCGAAAAAATATAATATCTAGAATCAGCATTAGGATTGAACGAAACATTTTAAACGTAACTGCAGCTCACGCTGTAAGAGTTGTTTTAGCCGTAGTTTTGTTAAGTGTACTTTACGTTGTACTGTGATGTCCTCAATTTCCCCCACAATTTATGATACTTTATGTTTTTCAGTGTAGGTTGGGATTCCATACATTTTAAGGTAATCGAAGGATTCTCCAGCAAATATAGTTTGGGAACCACTGTGCTAAGATGAAGAGTTATAGCTCAGTAAATGTCCATATGTTCAAATATGCCCAAGAGATAATCTATATTGAACAATGTGAGATAACAACGTTATCAACTGAAGTCTTGGCATGAGTTTCACCAACACCAGGTCTATTTCACACAGATTTGAAAACCTTGAATCATCCTGAAACTTATATTAAATAAAAGAAAAATTATGAAATACAAACCATTCACAAGTCCATCCACTTTGTATTTTTCATCTCTGATTTCCTCTGGCATTTTATTGCAGGGAATCCAGATATCAGAACCTTCCTTGCATCTAAAAAACAGATAATTGTGAGCTAGACGTATTGACGCCAGTTGATGTGACTGTACAGTATATATTTTCAATAAGAACAGTTGAAAGTATGAAGAAATAACTAGCTTTTGTTATATCACTGATAGTGGCCGAGAGATGGAATCCCCCAACCCCTTTATTAATTGCGGTTACCCCTAAAATTGTGGGTGGGATTCTTTATCCTCAGCGCATTTTCATTTTGTACTACATTCTGTGGTTGTTACTGCATTTCACTTTTAATAAATAAATGAAATACCTTTCCAAAATATATCCAACAAACTTAGCATCTCCAGGTTGGACTGGCTCCTTCCACTTCAACGACACTGTTTCGTCACCAACTGCTGTGATCAAGAGGTCTGTCGGGTAGCTTGGAGGCTCTAGATTTGGGAGAGAAGAAAATATGATAGAGTTGTTTTATGATATGAAAACTGCCTGCAACACTTAAATAAGCAGTAGAGTATAGACCTTACTGAATGAAATTTAATAATTTATTATTACAACTTAAGCAAATATTCTTCTGAAATATTTTTCTGTTCCTAGTTCAATTCTCTAAGCCTCGTCCATAATGTAACAATTATAATAACCATTTTTCATGAGTTTCTAGGAGGAATAAAAACTTGATGAACCATTCAACATTTACTGCTCTTTCCACAACTAACCTGGATCCTTGGCCAACACTCTTCCTGGCAGCATCTTCCACTCTCCACATCCAGCAACATTGCAAGCACAAACTCGGAACTCAAACTCTTGTCCTGGGTTTAAACCGTCCACAATGAAATGGCGCTGATTCAGGGGTTTGTTGTTGACTGGCTTGAACTTTCCACCAGCTGGTCGACTAAAAAAAATCAAATTTTCATTTTTAGAGTAGAGCTTGAGAGCGTGGTCGGAGATTTGGTTGAATAGATGGTTCATTGTGTTAGGGTGTGGGGTTAGGATTGAATGTCCGTTTGGCCAAATGTCTGGGAGCCCTTACAAGTCGACATAATATAGCACTCTTAACTTTACACCTTAACAAATTTTTTGATTTGATTTTTTAAATTCCACCTCAAGGTGACTGAACAGTGGAAGAAATGCTATGTTAATGTATAGATAGATAGAGAAATAAATAGAATTTTTATTTTTCGTCATTTTAAAATACAAAATTTTGAAAACAGCGGTCAGTATGGAAAAATATGGCATAAAACTGAAACAAACTGAATCGTTTACGACATTGCAAAATGCAATACAATGACAACAATGTCTTTGATGGTCTCAAACAGACAGTGGAATCAGACTCAGGAATTGGAGTCATAATCAGGACCCCTAAAAACCTATAGTCTTGATTTTTATGCTCAAATTGTTTTGTTCTCAAATTGTTCTACATTTCCAGCATCTGCTGAATGAGAGAGAAATGTGATGCAAGCATATAAATGGCAAAAAATATTGAAAAGATAAATAGGTAGCCGCGGAAGACAACTTTACATTCAAGCTTTAATTAATTGAAGAAACTCACTATTCCAAGAAATATCCAGTAATGGCTGATCCTCCATCAGTAGTCGGTGTGTCCCAGCAAACTTTCACAGAGTTCTTTGTCACGCATGGCTTCCCATTGTTATCGGCAATTCGGAATAAACCTTGAACTCCTCCCCACCAGTTGGGAGGCTCTGAAAATTAAAAAAAAAATCGATATTGAATGTTTAATCTCAAATAGAGTCAATATTCTGTAATTCCCCAATAACTATAAACAGCGAAATAGCTTGAATGAAGGCCTGTATAAACGAGAAAATAAGCAAATAACACTAAGGAGCGTGTTTTTTCACTATTGTGTTTTTAATCAAGAATCCTACATCCGAGTGACCAACATATACTACATAGATGTGTTCTGATCGATGGTCAAATTGAAATGACTCCATTTATAAAGAAAGCGAGCTTGCCTTTTTTCTAGTCTCTCTCGAACAACTATTTTCGAGAGATTTTTTTTTCCTCCAGCGCTCTTTCCGAGAAGTGGGAGATGAGGAAAAGTGAAGAAAAAATTAGTAAAAATCAACCACATTATCATTTTTAAACAAACAAAGCCAAATAGTCAAAAATAGTTTATACATTTATACAGGCCTTAAATATTTTTTTGCGTTCGGAAGTCAAAAGTGGGTAGCAAAATTAAAATTGAACAGAGCAAAAAATGGAATATTTTTAAAGATTCAGTCTCAAGTGTTAAATGATCTCTCAACAATTTATCATAAGGAGTATCATACTTTATATGTTGCAGTCCGCCTGCTAATTAGTCTGCCTTTGCCCTGTTTCCTAATAGGCAATATTATAGATGGTTGTAGTGCGACAATACAGTACATGTATAGAATGTATATGTAGTCAAAGCAAGATGAATATCGAGCTGTCTCGATCCCAGAACACAATACAGAAGAGAGAATATTAGTAATGCGACCGGTGTAATGTAATCGTCCACCTGATTAGGCATGTTGGAGGCTTGACACATATATATGACACATTATATTCAAGGCAATTTTTTTCTCCATTAGATGTCTATGTGGAGATAGATCCCTGTCATGTTGTAGCCTATGTCAGGTTAGTGCTGCTTACAAATAATAAAATTAATAGTTAAACTCAACTTACTTATTCCATCAGTGGCAATGACTGGTTCACTTTCTTCAGAAAATTCACTTGTACCCCTT
>JAUELA010143267.1:0-14393 GCA_031471845.1 Boltenia villosa | reverse complement strand
AATTCGTTCAACTTTTCAGACCACGAATGCTTGGAAACAGACTTTCAATGCGAGAACACAGGACTTTGTGTTGATCTCGAATATGTTTGTGATAAAGATGCAGATTGTAAAGATTTGAGTGATGAGAAGCATTGCAGTAAGTTGACAAGTTCCTTGAATACTTTGTTCAATTTGTTGTATTGCATTCAATATTATCAGTTTTCAAATTTCCTTTTGAAAAACCTTCGTTGTTTTCAATTTTTGTAAATATTCTCCAGAATTGATTCATTTCATATTTGAGAACTGATATTTGTCAGTAGGGAATGAAATGGCCAATCATGATCACACTCGCAGAGGAAGAGCAACATTCCGCAACCATTTATCAGTATATACACTAGCAGAGGTACCCCACACTGCCTGGGAAATCATGGACAACTCCATGTAGCAACTTTTAATGCAGTTCTGAAATAAAAAATATATAAAAATTATTATCCCGGTGGGAGCCTAGATGCATAATCTAGGATGCGGATCGGAAGGGCTTTTAGGAAATGTTCAGAAACGTTTAAAAACACAAATAAATTTTTGACATCACAAAGTCTTAGGATTACTAAAGATATTCATCAAGTTATTATTATGAATATACCAGGGCTGTGGAGTCGGAGTCGGAGCAAATTTGACAGGAGTCGGAGTCGTTAAAAAATGTACCGACTCCGACTCCTAACATGTTTGAACCGTTCGAACTGGTTCCGAATAATTCTTAAATATTTTTTAAAATTCAGACAGATTAATTTTCAACATTTGAACCTGTAACTTAGAGCCATTGCTTGCTGCAGTTGTATAGGCCTGATAAATCATGTCAGCACTTGACACAGTTGACAGATCAGTATTACTCATTAGTTATTTACTATATTGAATAAAGAAGTCGGATGTTTGTACATGGAGGAGTCGGAGTCGGAAATTTTATGTACTGACACCACAGCCCTGGAATATACACTTACAGTTTACTCCATGTTACTTCATCATTCCTTCTTCATCCAACATGATGAAAAGTTAGTTCTAGTTTATCTCATGTTATTGTATCCTTCTATCCGCAGACACTTCCATCCCGTGTGCATCTGACCAATTCCAATGCGGCACTGGGTCATGCATACCAGCTCACTTCAAATGCGACGGGTTCTACTCATGTGCGGACGGTACCGATGAGAAGTCGTGCGAGGAGGAGACGACTACTGCAAGTCCTTCTCCAACATGCAGCAAGATCACGCATGTGCTTTGTGATGATGGTAAGGGGAAATCTTTGTATAACCCCTATTGTAATAAATGTAATCCATTGTTAATTGAGTATTAGTATTTAAGAATAAGTAATTGAAATTGTTTATTGTAATTAGTTAGGAGTAATTAATAAATGGTAATTAGTATTTGGGAATTATTAAATTATAATTAGTAACTGGCTATTAGTAAATGATAATTAGTAACTGGGAATTAGTAAATGATAATTAGTAACTGTGAATTAGTAAATTGTAATTAGTAAATGATAATTAGTAAATGATAATTAGTAACTGGGAATTAGTAAATTGTAATTAGTAAATGATAATTAGTAAATGATAATTATTAACTGGGAATTGGTAAATTGTAATTAGTAACTGGGAATTATTTTATTTGTAATTAGTAACTGGGAATTAGTAAATTGTAATTAGTAACTGGGAATTAGTATATTTGAGTAATTGGTTATTTTAATTCAAATTTTACCTGATAGGCCAATGCATTGATGCGAAGCTGACTTGCAATGGGATCGAAGATTGTGACGACCGCAGCGATGAAATACATTGTGATGTCGATGAATGTAAATCAGTAAACAAATGTGATCATGTCTGTGTGGAGAAGAAATTCAGGTTTGTGCTTCGTGTTGTTTTGGGTTTTAAAAAGGATATTACAACGGGGTGAGTTGTTTCTGGGATACATCTGGAGTCAGGGTTGCCAGTCCTAGCAGGCAAGGCTGTCAATTCGGTTTCACAGAAAGTAACGCAAAATTCTCTGGAAAAGTAGTGAAACAAATTTCACTGGTGAATCAATAAATTAGACAATAATAATTAATATTGACAACAACATTCTAATGTGTAACTAATTTTTTATTTTGAACTTCTGTTATTATTTTCTAACTTTCAGAAATCACATTAGAAATCTAGTAGCATAGAGCCCTAAGAAGTTGCCCAATCCACGACTGGTAGACTAATCTGCCAACCCTATCTCGAGTTTGAACCTGATTTACCAAAGTTTCTTTTTTTGGTAAAGATTACCTTCGGTAGAGATCCGTTGAGTGATGACAATATTGTTTCAAGACAAACATACAGAGAGACAAACAAGCAAACAATTTTCTAGCATTTTTCTATATTAATTATTTAGACATATATTGGCCAATCTCTGTAATCCACCTGAAAGATGTGGTGGGGTCCTCTAAGCCTCAGGTACACGTAAAATATTCATTTTTAACTGTAATATTCTTTCACAGATACCAATGTGAATGCCATTCTGGCTTCCATCTAGGAGACGACGGACATGCTTGCATTGATATCGATGAATGTGCAGAAGCCATGCCGTATCCTCCATGTTCACAGGTTCAATATTCAATTTCATTTTACTGCCTCCACTTGTTGTATTCGTAAACAATATAGTTTAACATTCCCTTTTAATATGTGTTAGAAGGGATTATAAAGGGCCGTATAAACAAGAAAATATGCAATTAACACTCTGGAGCGTGTTTTTGTTAAGTGTGTTTAAAAACGAGAGTAATGAATGCTACATCAGAGTTGTCAATCTATATACTACATAGATATGTTCTGCTAGACCAGGGGTTCCCAATCAGGGGTGCACGCACTACCTGGGGGTGCGAGAAAGCATTTCAGGAGGTGCGAGAGGAAGTTAAAATCTCTTTTTTTTCTCGTATTATATATTAAAATATTATTTAAAACATTCTTTATCTTTAAAAAATTTTCCTTTTTCAGGGGTGCGAGGGCATATAAATTTTTTTTATGGGTTGTGGAGCATAACAAAAGTTGGGAACCCCTGTGCTAGACAGACAAATTGATATGATTCTGTTAATAAAGAAAGCAATTATTGCCCATTTTATTGTCTTTCTCGAGCAACTATTTTTGAGAGATTTTTCGGTCCCCCAGCGGAAATACTCTTTGCACTCTTTTCAAGTAGTGAGAGAGGAGGAAAAAATTGTGAAAATCAAGCACGTTATTTAGTGTTAAACAAACAAAGCCAAATAGTGCGTTTATACTGGACGTAAGAGGGCAAATATCGATTCCTTATTAGTTCCTGGTAGTTATTCAGTGAAGTCTTCATATATAGAACAGGGAAAATATTTCTTGTTTGACTAAATCAATTTCTCAGCTCTGGAGCTGCACAAATGTTGCTCTTTTCAAAATTCAACATTTATAACCATTGTTTACTAGAAAATTCTCTTCTGTGCCTATAATATGATGTGATAGTTCCTATGCTTTATTGTATACCAGGGATGAGGTATTTCAAACACCATATACATATAATGAAAAGGAAATATGTGAAATTTTTTCTAATATATATTTTCAGAAATGCAAGAACATCCCTGGAAGTTTCCTCTGTTCATGTGCGGAAGGATATCACGTTAATCCCAAGATTAGTGATTCGTGTATCCATGACAACAGCACTGGGGAACCTTATATATTATTTGCTAACAAGTTAGTAAATACCTTCGGGAGAATTTTGCAGATCAGTTTTAACAGTTATTTTATGGATAGCAATTATTGTCTTTGCTTTAAAAATAGGCATGGTGATTTGTACTTTGCTTTGAAAAGCTTCCAAGCATTATTTGAGACACTTGGAAATATTAGTTTTTCCTCAATATTCTCACTGTCTCACTGAATTGTCTGAATATAGAGTTTTACACACTGTGGTTGAACCTCATTGCTCATTTAAACTCTCGAAATTATTTATATTTCTATTCTTGTGTTAGTTTTCAATCGTTGTTCTATGGACCTAAGTCACGGATGGTCTAGTCATTTTTTTGTAGTTGACTTGTATGAGTTTTATCAGTACCAGTAGATGTCTCCCCTGAGCCATATACATTGTATGGTTAGAGTAGTTTTGGGCGACCCAACAAGTCACAGATGGTCTACTAATTTCTATGATTAGGTAACACGAGTTGGCATTTGTATTCTATCCAGTTATTAACTTGTTTTCCAGATATTATATCCGAGAAATCAAACTGAACGGTGAAGGATATCGACTTCACATAAAAGGACTTCGTCATGCAGTTGCTCTGGATTTCCACTGGGAGCAGCAGAGTTTATATTGGACTGATGTGACATCAGAACGGAGTACAGTGCAGAGGTGAGGATGGTTTATTAGTTTCATTTTCTATATTATTACAAGTAGAGAATATTAATAAAAGAATACTCATGGCCGACACTCAAGTTCCAATCCTTCAAGAATTTCTTTAAAAATGATGAATCAGCAAAATTCCAACCAAGATCTCCTCGATGACTCATCAATACTGAAGAACGTGTGTTCATGACAGGGCTGTGAAGTCATCAAAGTCAAGTCAAGTCTCGAGTCGAGTCCGAATCATAGACCTAGAGACTAGAGTCAAGTCAAGTCAAGTCTTTTCAATCTCATGGTCAAGTCGAGTCCGAGTCACCGACTTCTTCGAGTCACAAAAATGTTTGAGTTAATTTCAAGCCATGAAGTATATCCTCTATGATTAAAAGAATCCAGTAAAGCTTCCATGGCGTGAAACTGAACTGAATATTTTGACAACTTATGTTACGACACTTACAAAAGCAAAGCAAACCGACAGTGTTTTTAAACTTGTCCAAGAATCAAGATGAGCGTTAACGTTAAATACATTGTTATGTCATAAACTATAGGGAAAATGTAATCAAATTGATCTCTTTAATGTGAGACTCGAGTCTCTATTGACACAACTTATTTTGTTTCAAGACTCGAGTCAAGTCACTTGAGTCCGACTCATTTCAAGTCATTGACTCGAGTCATTATAACTTAGTTGAAAGCGAGTCAACTTCAAAATTCATCTTATTTTGTTCAGGCACCATCTCCCCTCCAACAATCGAACTCTCGATGCAGCTGATGCCGACATTATCCACAAAGTTGCTCATTCACATGGAATCGCTGTCGATTGGGTCGGTGGGAACTTGTACTGGAGCGACAAGGGACTCGACACGATCGAAGTCTCGTCGTTGTCTGGATACTACAGGAAGACGCTTGTCGATAGCGGATTAGATGAGCCAAGAGCGTTTGTACTGAGTCCTGAGAAAGGGTGAGATGATGTTGATTTTCAATACAATCATAATTTTGAAAAGTGCGGAGGCTCATTCATGACATTTTCATACCAGACCCAGGAAGATATTAATGATCGTAGAGATCACTGATTGAAATGTGATCTTGTTCCCAGCTGATAAATTTCGTTTTTAATCATATTTTAATTTCAATATTGTAGTTCTTGCATCTTGCTTCTTCATCTGAAAAACTGTAGAAATATAGCTGTGAACTGTGAACAATGTGTTATGTATGGTATCTAGACATTTCGCCAACATTCAAAAATAATTATATCTTAGGGTTAGTGTTAAGGTAAGGCAGGCGTCGGCAACCCCAGGCGAAAACATCTATCCTAGGCAATTAAAATATTTCATTAAACTTTTTTATTAAATTAAGAAATGTTAAGTTTGTTACAAATGCCAGTGACAAACTCTCAAATAGTGTTGTACGTCTTGCACAGAATCCATTTTCTTCCTGTGCCTTTAGATAGTTCAAAAATATAAATAGAAAAATGCATTTACCCTAAATTTTAGGGATATGTCTAATTGGGATATATTGCAATATATTTTAGTGCTATATTTAAACAAGCTGATTCAAAACATTTCTGCTGTGCTGTATTATTCACATATGATACTTGTTCCAAACATTGTTGAGACGCAGGCACGCAGCATTAGCTGCTTTACAGCGGGTTCGCTTGGGGTAAGGGTTAGCGTTAGTGACAAATGAATAAAAATTTTTTTTAATGCTGACAAAATGTCCGTGATGGCTAAATGTCCGTGATTCCTTCTTTATAAATATAAATATTTTAGAATTTTAGAATTTGCATTCATTTTTAAATTCAATCTTTATCATTTCATTCAGGTTCCTCTACTGGTCCGACTGGGGTTCGGTTCCTCACATCGGAAGAGTTGGAATGGATGGAACCAATAAAAGTGTGATAATCAACAATAAAATACTTGGTGAGTAATATTTCTGTATTGGAATTTTGTGGAGTAAAATCACTTCACAAAACAAGGGCAAACAAGGTAAATTCACTCTTAAAAATAAGGTTGAATAAATGGAATTTAAAGGAAGTTAGCTAAAACACACAAACATAAACATGTTGCATATTTACCCTCGGATTCACCGGAAAGCCGTTTTCTGGCTTATACATGGACGCACAATGGACCATGCCTATGGCTCAAACCTGTGAATGACAATTATGCAGAGATTTTGGGCACAAAGGCGATGAATTTAGAAACAAATGTGAGATTCTACAAGTCTGTAAAACTTGAGGGATAACTTGGTAATATTGGTTGATTAATTAGCTGGTTGTTAAGTAACTTTGTGGAATATTTTCAGACAACATAGCTTCCTAACTGATCAAAAAGAAATTGTAATAGTTCTTCTATTCATTGCCAGAATTCACTGCAGAGTATTCATGGCCTGTTATATCCTACCTCACTGGAATCTTAATAATACTGACTATTTGTATGAAAATATTGTGAAATTGTTTGAGTATTACTATTCATGATTAAACTTTTTTTAAACAGCATTCTTAGAAAAATGTTTTGCATTATTTAAAATGAAATCTTTATGATTTCGCAGATAATCTCAGCAAGAAGTTGGTGTGGCCGAATGCTCTCACGATCGACTACACGACAGACAAACTGTACTGGGCTGATGCGAAGGAAGATTACATTGCACATTGTGACTTGGATGGAACTAACCCAAGAATTTGTGAGTGTTTTGTTTGTGAAGCAAATTGAATCTGGCTGGTTTTCATTAAGTAAAAAATGTAACTTGCAGATTCACATTTGATTTGGGTGGTGAATTGGCCTAGCTAGACACATGGGTAGTGATTCTGGTTGCATACAATGTCCATCGGCCATCTAGATCCACGAAATGAATGAATGTCCGAAAACCACTTAGTGTAAATGCATCTGTGTGTCCATATCTTCTGATTTTAAATTGTGAAGCATCTTAATCCTACTTACTCATTTTTATTTAAATGTGATCAAAATTTTCAGTAAAAATATATACTGATCAACCATGCTTTAGATTTACGATTGTTAGTTTATGACATTCTTGAAATGTAAAACTTAGTTATTTAATTGTTCATTTTATTAAATGTCTACTTGAAGCTTGAGTCAAGAAGAGAAGAGAAGAATTTTTGTGAAATTCATGTTTTGTTTTCAGTGGTCCAACGAGGTGCCGGTAGTGTTATCGTTCCTCACATCTTTGCAATGTCTCTGTTTGAAGATCGACTGTATTGGACAGACTGGCACGATAACTCAATATTTTCAGTTCATAAATTCAAAGGTAATATTCTCTAATATCATCTTCTTAAAGAAAATATTGATATTTCTATGTTTTAGATCACTGATAGAATTTCCAATTTGTAATTTTCATATTTTTAGTATTTTATTTCAGATCAGTGACAATTTGAGCTCATTTTTTTCTTCTAAGTGAACTTTCCGATCATTTTTTTGAATGATTGATGTATCATATTTACCCTCGAATTCATTCGAAAGCCGTAGCGGGCTTATACATGGACATATGATGTGACCATGCTTGCGAGCATGCTGAAATTAGATAGCGGAGGAAAGCCATGACCAAGGTCACATGAAACCGCTCTGTAGCGGCGAGGAGTTCAGAGTCCCCAGTCACTTGTTCATGTCAAGGCTCGAGGGTGAACACGGCATATATTGAAGTGAAATGATCAACAAGCATGCAACGTCGTGAAGGTGCTGAATAAATCTGTGAAGGTGAAGCAGAGAATCGAACCCAAAACCTTTAAGTGAGCATAGATGACCAGCCGGCGGCTTTACCCGTACGAACAGCCATTCATTTGTTTCTTTGTCATACTTAATCAGATAGATAGATAGAATTTTTATTTTTTTCATTTCAAAATACAAAATTTTGAAAACAGCGGTCAGTATAGAAAAATATGGCATGACACTAAAACTGAATGGTTTATGACATTGCAAGATGCAATGTAGTGACAACCATGGTTATTTATTACAAATGTGAAAATATATGAGAAAAGATGTTATGCTCTCCATCCACACGATGGCAGCCTTGTATTAATATTGTCCTCAGTTTATTTAGATCCCTTCTGTTTCATCCATTTCCTTTGCTCTTCTTTCCAGGTTTAGACGATTCAACTGGAATCCAAGTTCTCGCCAAAAATCTCATCCACAGACCGATGGACTTGCAAATCGTTCATCAATTGAGACAACCAGAACTAGGTGAGAAGTAAAACTGTACAAAGAAAGAAAATATTATTACCTGCTCTGTCCTTATTTATTCTTTTCGTTTTTGATATATTGTTATACAGCAATTAAGTGAACATATATGTTAGATTCACTATTAAGATATTTTAGTCCTAATTGTGAAAAAAGCAAAATGAAAACCATACTTTGACCATTTATTATATTACGCCTATTAACTATTAAGTAAAAAAAAAATTTGACCCAATTTAATTTGAGTATTTCAAATAAGTACACATTTATATATTTTTTGATCTGATTGTATGTGCATGTGAGACGGTAGCGATTACGACTCAATTCCTTCGATATGTCATATGGACCGCTGGCCGCATGCGGCCCATTGCAAGTATACTTGCGGCCTGCACAGACGATTTTAACCCTTTCTGCTCGTATGTCGGGACTCGCCAGACATTATTATTTTGTTGTTCCACTCGCATGTCGGGGGTAACCCGACATAACTGTAACCGTGTATCTAGTAGCTCCTATGACTCGCCAAAACCTAATAAAAGACGTAATAATACAACCGCTTGAATTACGATAAGCTAATACAACCTCTTGAATTACTGTTAGCTACAGTTTAAAATGGCTAGTGCTCCTCTGACTAAGAAAAAAAGGAAGGTGAACGAAGAAGGGCGAGTGTTTTCAAGAAAAATGGGAATTACAGTATTTTTGCACAGAAGTGTATAATTATAGAAGTGCGGCCCTCATGACAACACAAACTGACTCCTATGGCCCTCGCGGGACTCTGAGTTTGACATGCCTGATATAGACCATACCATCTTGCTGTAGGATATCACTCATCATCTGGTAGATTTGAACCCAAACCTTCAAAGTTGAGGCGCAATCTCTAACCGCTAGACCACCGCACCGCCCTCACACATTTATATATGGAATATTTGTCAGGCTGCTGAACTTGGCGCACGACACCTATGGCCTGCTGCAAATAACCAAGTCCTAATACAAGGAACTGATTTATAATTACTATTGTGATATTTCAGCAAAATGAACCAGATTGGCAAAAAAGCCAAATGAGAACAATATTTTTGCCCAATATGTAATTAAATTTCGGTAAACTGAAAAATTTTCTACTCCGAGATGAAATATATTAATTTGATTTTTTTTTTCTAGATCCACCTCACCCCTGTTCCATATCCAACGGGGGCTGCAGTGACCTCTGTCTGATCACCCCAGGTGGGGGCTTCACATGTGCATGTCCCAATGATTATATCAGAGCAGATGACGGAGCTTGTGTTGCAAACTGCACTAGTAGCCAGGTTGGTGTCGAGCTTTTCATTATCTTATTCATAAGCTTTCCATGAGTTCATTTAATTTACACAGATGATATATATATTAATAAGTATGCATTAATCATGGCATGTATCAAAAATTATATACTGCGATTAGAAAAATGATAGTGTGAATGAAAATGAGAAACTACAAGCATAAACAGTGAATTATATCGAAAAAAATTAGTATTGGGTGAGAAGAATAAAAAATAAATTTCAACATGAATAATTTACCTTGTGCGCTTTTATATTGGTCGAAGATTAACTGTAGATATCATAATGCTGTAGAAATGATAATATGAATAAAAGTAGAAAACTGGGAGCATAAACAGTGAATTAGACACGAAAAAATACGAAAGTTTTTTTTAAAAGAATGGACGAGAAGAATAAAAAAAAGTTCTCGACTAGATTAATTTATCTTGTGCACTCTTTTATATTGGTCAAAGACTCCCTGTAGAAAATTAGAAAAAATAGCAGTTATGAATTTTATTTCTGACATACCAAGAATTTTCATTTTTCAGTTAGTAAAATAACATTCGTTTCCGTTGAAGCTGAATTTTTGTTATTCCCTAGTTCATCTGCGGCAATCACAAATGTATCCCTCATTGGTGGAAATGTGACAACGAAGATGACTGTGGCGACGGAACTGATGAACCAGATGATTGCGGTGAGTTAATGGTTGTTTTGAAAGAAGGGAATATTCAGTTCTGTTCAAAATAGTGACATAAGTACTGTATCAAAGGAGCGGAAATCATGAAAATAAAAAATATATTGAAATAAGTGTAGCATTTAAAAAAAAATTTTGTCTCACATTTTTTTAAAACAGTTTTTGAACCCACACATGTAACATCTCCCATAATATTTTTGTTGCTTGAACTAAAATGCAGATTGTCCATAATTCCTGAGGTTATTGTTCGGAGTTTTGTATTTGACCCTTATTTCATTTATAATTGTCAATAATTTGACACTCCTTCGTTACAATAATATTCTGGTGGTAACTTTCTTGAAATCTACTCCGATTTGTCACTTTTTAAAAAATAGTTTATTATGATGTCATACACAAGCCCAACCATTGGCTCTGAAACAAGACAGGGGTAGGCAATCTTTATCTCCACGGGCCGCATGGAGCATTTGTGAATATCTCGCAGGCCGAATTCAACAAAAACTAAATTTACTAAATAACGAAAGACTCTTCGAATATAAGTCGTACAAAAAATAGTAAAAATAATTATAAGCCGTGACTTATAGTGGATAATATGCGAAAATGTCCACACAAATTGACATTGACTTGCAAGGAGTCGCGGACCGCACAAAACGTATGCAGCGTGTGGGCCGTAGTTTGCCTACTCCTGCCCTAAGATGTGTGGTTGCTCTCACATTTTGTGGCTGCCATCCATAACCTTATATTGCTCATCACATCCTTTTATTCCAGATCCATTCTACTGCGAGCCAGGCATGTACCAGTGTCAAGATAGCACAGAAGATGCTGCAAAGTGTGTCAGTCCCACTGCGCTGTGTGACGGAGAGGAAGAATGTGAAGATGGTTCGGATGAGCTGAATTGTGGTGAGTAGATGGCGAGGAATGAGGTCTCCTGAGGTTCCCAACTTGGGGTGCCCACATCCTCAGTGGGTGCGACAAAAGGGGAAATACATACAGAAAATTTCAGTCCAATTTTGAGCAAAGCGCCGCGCAATTGCTACCAACAGAGGCCGGCCATGTACAAGGTTTTCTAACATATTTTTGTCTTCAAATGCGATATTGCTTTCGTAGAGGTATGGATATTAATCAAACTTTCCCAGGGGTTAGGGGAGAAATTAGAGGAAAAAATATTGTTTATTGACAAGCGGTCTTTAATGGCCTTCCATGACTGACGGTTAGCGTCTTTCCTGTGTTAATAACTTCTTCTCTTACATCCCATCAATCTCAAAATATTCAAGCAATTGAAAATATTCAAATTTCAATTCTCTTCTCCCCAGAACACCACGTCTGCCTGTCGACCCAGTTCAAATGTTCTCGTTCTGTTCCTCCTCGGTGCATCCCAGGTCTGATGCAATGCGACGGAGTTCCCAACTGTGATAAGATGGAAGATGAGATCAACTGCCGTGAGTTGGAATAAATATTTTATCCTGTTTTTGTAATGATAATAGTGTTTCTACGATTGTGGTCCGTGGGCCCTCCGGCTTCCAAAAAGCCTAATTTCCTATTTTAAATAACCTGTGTTGTGTAGCTTCATAAATCTTATATCCATCCATAATTTTATTTAAAAAAATCAGGTTTCTATTCATATTATTTCTGCTTTTTATTCATAATTTTATTTTTCAAAAATCAGATATTTATTCATAATTTTGTTTCTGATATCCATTCATATTGTTGCAATGATGACAGTGTTACTCATAGTGTGGTCCGTGGGTCCTTGTGGCTCCCTTTTTGGGAGAACGCAGAAATATTTGAATAACTATTTTAATTAGGCTTCAGATAGATAGATAGAAGAATTTTTTATTTTTTGTCCATTATGAATAGAATTTCTTCATTTACACTAAACTTCTTCAAAAAAAAAAATTTTAAATTCAGATAAAACCCAATTATTGCACATTTTGACGGCAATATTTTGGAATAGAACTATACAAGTCTATACAAATGGTGCAAAGTTTTATTTGACTGCTCTTCTAGCACATCATACTTTATATATATTTTTTACTTTATTTTCCTCTTTTTTTTTACACCCAGATATTTAAGTATAAACTCATTTTGAGTGTTGTGAAACTTTATCAAATAAATATTCTATTATTTCCAGACCAATCTTCCTGCAACACCGGTGAAATCCATTGCAGCGATCTCGCAAAAAATGCAAGTGGGCTCGAGCTCCTCCCCAAGGAATGCATTCCCCGAGCATGGGTCTGTGATGGGGACCCCGACTGCAAATCGGGGGTCGATGAGATGAACTGTAATAGCACGGTTTGTGAGGTGAGTGGGGTAATGGGTACGTCTAGAATGGGTGAACTCCCCATTATCACAGAGAATGAAGTGGGGGGCAACAATTTTGAAAATGGGGTGATTTCCCTAACTTCGCCACCCTATTGGTGTTCTCCTTTTAATTTAATAACTGTATATTCCCATTGATTGTTCAATCATTATTAATAAGACTTGCGTTTTGTAGTTAAAACTAAGAATGTCGGAGTAAATTACCCCTACTTCAATATTCTTCCATTTTTTCTTGAACAGTGGGTGCCATACTTTCTTTACTTGGATCCAGGGATATGTTGGTAAAACTTTTTTTTTTGAGTTGAAGTAAAAAAATCCAGAGTGCGACTCCCATTGAGTTAAATAATCAACTCCAACTTTAACTTCACCCAATCGAGATTGGCTTAACTTCAAATATCTCTATAATAAATATCATCAAATAACAATAAATTCTTTGATAAAACATTTCAGCAGAATGAACCTTATTTCATGAAATATAAACTCAAAATGGATCTATTTTTTTAAAACTATTAATGTTAACTTTTGTAATTACCGTATTTTCGCGTATATAAGACCCGCCTTATACAACATTTTACTCATCCCGCTCCCTGGGTGCGTCTTGTATTCGTGGGCGTCTTATCCAATTAATTTTTTACATGAATGAACGGTAAAATATGTGATATTGACACAACAAAAAATGGTGAATTAAATTTCTCACCAGAACGATTATTACGGTCGATATTCACGATTTGCATTCGATATTTTTTGTGGTATGTACTTTCGTTGTATTCCTGCAATGTCTGATCTCCATACTTTACAGGATAAGGAATTCCAATGCACAAAAACTGGGCAGTGTGTCCTGAAATCTTGGAAATGCGACGGAGATAAGGATTGTAAGGATGGGTCAGATGAGGATCCAGTCAATTGCGGTGAGTTGTTGTCAATTTCACAGATGTTATTGTTTGAGTTCAAGATCTTCATGGGTTCAATAAGTAATGGAAAAAAGATTTTGCCTCTGCACACCACTTCGCATTTATGCAGTGTTTTTAAGGCAAATAATTTGACAGGCCAAACAACAATTTTGACAGGCTCCGACTGGCCAAGCCTCTCAAAATGACAGGACTGCCAAAATTCCTCTATTGTGCCCTGGCATATTATTGTGTCTTTCATGGGAATCTGAGCAAAGCAAAACAAGCCTAATAAAAAATTTGAATTGAAAGTTTCTATTGTAGGCAAATATATTGATTTTATTAATTTATTTTTACAGAAAGTAAAGCCTGCGATAAGCTTGAATTCAAATGTGACAACCACGTCTGTATTCCTCAACGATGGAGATGTGACTATGATGATGACTGTGGTGATGATAGTGATGAAAGGAACTGCAGTGAGTAGTGTAAACCGACTAAAAATTGTCTGAGTCAACCTTCCAGTGCGCTGGTTATATTTCAAACTGCCAACTTCCATCACCTTCACCAACTCACACATGTACAACAGGACACTAAATAACGGCCAGTCATCGGCCAAATGACCGGCGATTTGAAGGCTTTGACAGTCGTCAAAATTTGACGCCGGTCAAAATGACCGGCTATAAAATGG